>NEEE01008750.1:751-40327 GCA_002278615.1 Pogonus chalceus | reverse complement strand
AAACTTTAAGGCTATAGTCTTGTCTATTTTATTAAAACGGAACATTAATAGGAATGTCTGTATAAAACACATCATTATAGAGAATTTTATGAGCAATGCAGTGCTATGTACTTCTGCACTAAATGCGGTTTTATAAAGAATTTTTTGAAGAATACAGACAATTTCTTAAAATAATACGTGGTTTTCAAAATAGTGACAATATACTGAACATATGCAAAATCAGGGCGAATTATAAGATCAGAGACTTACCTTGTTTCTTAATAGGGAAAAATTTCAAGTACGTCTGAAATTTTTTCATTATTCTAGACAATTTTTTTAAAGAATTCAGTGCCGCAAACCATTTACTAATATGAATCGTACTTTTCGAGATATTGACAATGTACTGAAAATATGCAAAATCTAGTCAAATCGCAAGGTTGTAGTTTTGCCTTTTTTATTAAAGTGGTCCAATTTTATGTACATCTGCACCGAATACGATATTAAAGAAATCTTGCTTATTTTATTTAAGCGGTCTAATTTTAAGTACGTTTGCATTAAAAACGATATTATAAAGAATATTATAAGGAATACAGTGCCGTAGACCGTTTTTTAATATCTATCGTAATTTTTTAAATATTGAAAAAAGTACTGAATATATGCTAAATCTAATCAAATCGAAAAGTCATATTCTTGCCTATTTTATAAAGTGGTCTAATTTTATGTACGTCTGCATTAAAAACGATATTAAAGAGAATATTATAGGGAATACAGTACCGTATACAATTTTCAAATATCTATCGTAGTTTTCAAAATATTATTAAAATAGTGAACATATGCACAATCTGGTCAAATTGTAAAGTCAAAGTCTTGTATTTCTTCTTAATTTGGTCTAATTCTATGTACTTTTGCACTTTATATGGTTTTACAGAGAATTTTATAAGAAACAGAGTGCAGTAGACCATTTTTTAGGATTTATTGTAGTTCTCGAGATATTGACAAAATACTGAACATATGCAAAATCTGGTCAAATCATAAGGTCATATTTTTGCCTTTTTGATTTAATTTGTCCAATTTTATGTTCATTTGCACTAAATATAATATTAAAGTAAATATTATGAGGTAAACAGTGCCGTTGATCATTTTAAAATATCTATAGTAGTTTTCAATATATTAGGAAAATACCAAACATATGCAAAATCTGCTCAAATCGTGAGGTCATATTTTTGCCTATATTATTAAAGTGGTCCAATTTTATGTACGTCTGCATTGAATACTATATTATACCGAATATTATAAGGAATACAGTGGCGTAGATTATTTTTGAATAACTATTCTAGATATTAAACAATTACTGAATTTATGCAAAATCTGATGAATCGTAAGATCATAGTTTTGCCTTTTTTCCTAATTTGGTCTATTTTTATGTATTTTAGTACTTAATGCGATTTAATTGAAGATTTTATGAGAAATACAGTGGCGCTGACTATTTTTTAAGATCTATCCTAGGTTTTGAGATATTGAATACATACTCAACATATGTAAAATCTGGTCTTATCGTAAGGCCATAATCTTGCCATTTTTTATACTGGAACAATTTTAAGTACGTCTGAACTGAATTTGTTTTTTATAGAGATTTTTGTGAGGAGTTTAGTGCCGCAGTGCATTTTTTAATATTTATTGAAATTTTAGATATATCAACAAAGTACTGAAATTTCAAAATCTAGTAAAATTGTCAGGTCATAGTCTTGCTTATTTTATAACAGAGGTCCAATATTATGAACGTCTGCATTAATTGCGATGTTATAGCGAATATTATAGGGAATAATGTGCCATAGACTATTTTTTAATATCTTTCGTAGTTTTAAGATATAAACAAAATACTGAACTTATGCAAAATCTGGTCAAATCATGGTCTTGCCTATTTCCCTAATTTGTTTCAGTTCTATATACTTCCGCACTGAATGCAATTTTATAGAGAATTTTATGAGAAATACAGTGCCGTAGACCATTTTTAAGTTCTTTTAAAGGTCTCGAGATATTGGCAAAATACTGAACATATGCAAAATTTGGTCAAATCGTAAGGTCATAGTCTTACTTTTTTTCTTGAAGCATAACAATTTTAAATATGTCTATTATAAACACATTATAAAAATATGCAAAATCTGCTCAAATCGTATAGACATATTCTTGCCTTTTTTATTAAACTGGTCCAATTTTATGCACACCTGCATATGAATACTATTGAAAATAATTTGTCGAATACAGTGCCGTAGACCTTTTTTTAATATCGATCGTAGTTTTTGAGATGTTAATAAAATAATAAACATATGCAAAATCTGGTCAAATCGTAAGGTCATAGTCTTGACTTTTACCTAGTTTGGTCCAATTCTATGTACTTTTGCGGTGATTGCAGTTTTATAGAGAATTTTATAAGGCATATCGTACCGTATACCATTTTCAAAGATCTATTGTATTTCAAAAGATATTGATTAAATATTGAACATATGCAAATTCTTGTCAACTCGTAACGTCATAGTATTGCCTTTTTTCTTTATACGGAACAATTTTAAATACGTCTGAATTGAATACATTATTAAAGAAAAAAATTTTATGAGATATTCAGTACTGCATACCATTTTTAAATATATATTATTGTTTTCGAAATATTGACAAAACATATAACATATGCAAAATCTGCCTAAATCGTAAGATCATAGTCTTGCCATTTTTTTAAAATGGTACAATATAATGTACATCTGCATTGAATACGATATTATAGAAAATATTATAAGGAATACAGTTTCGTAGACCAATTTTTAATAGCTATCGTAGTTTTGGAGAAATTAACAAAATACTGAACATATGCAAAATTTTATCAAACCGAAAGGTCATAATCTTGCATTTTTTCAAATTTGGCCCAATTCTATGTACTTCTGAATTGAAAGCGGTTTTATAGACAATTTTATGAGCAATACAGTGCCGTAGACTATTTTTTAAGATCTCCTGTAGTTCTCGAAATATTGACAAAACATAGAACATATGCAAAATCTGCCTAAATCGTAAGGTCATAGTCTTGCCATTTTTTTTAAATGGTACAATATAATGTACATCTGCATTGAATACGATATTATAGAAAATATTATAAGGAATACAGTTCCGTAGACCATTTTTTAATAGCTATCCTAGTTTTGGAGAAATTAACAAAATACTGAACATATGCAAAATTTTATCAAACCGTAAGGTCATAATCTTGCATTTGTTCAAATTTAGCCCAATTCTATGTACTTCTGAATTGAAAGCGGTTTTATAAACAATTTTATGAGCAATACAGTGCCGTAGACTATTTTTTAACATCCCCTATAGTTCTCGAGGTATTGACAAAATACTGAACATATACAAAATCTGGATAAATCGTAAAGTCATAGTCTTTACTTTTTTCAATACGGAACAATTTAAAGAACGTCTGAACTGAATACATTTTCATAGAGAATTTTTAAAGAAATTCAGTGGCGCTTATCATTTTTTTATTTCTATCAAAATTTTCGAGATATTGACATAACATTGTAAATATGCAAAATCTTCTCAAATCGTAAGGTCATAATCTTGCCTTTTTCTATAATACGGAACAATTTTAATTACGTTTGAACTGAATACATAATTGTAAAAAATTATATGAGGAACTCAGTACCGCAAACCGTTTTATAATATCAATCGCAATTTTTATGATATAGACAATGTACTGAACATATGCAAAATTTAATCAAATCGTAAGTTCATTTAATCAAAGTGGTCCAATTTTATGTACGTCTGAATTAAATAAGATATTATAGAAAATATTATAAGAAATACAGCGCTGTAGATAATTTTTTAATATCTGTGGTAGTTTTCAAGATATGAACAGCATACTGAATATATGCAAAATCTAGTCAAATCGTAGGGTCATATTCTTGCTTTTTTTCTTAATAAGGAACAATTTTAAGTATGTCTGAACTAAATACACAAATGTAGAGCATTTTTTCGAGATATTTAGTGCCGCATATAATTTTTTAATATCTATATTATTTTTCCAGATATTGACAAAACATTGAACATATGACAAATCTGCTTAAATCGTAAGATCGTATTTTTGCCTTTTTTATTTACGTAGTCTAATATGAACATCTGCACTAAATGCGATATTAAATTAATTTTTATGAGAAATACGGTGCCGAAAACCATTTTTTAATATCTATCGCAGTTTTCGAGATATTAACAAAAGACGGAAAATATGCAAAATCTGGTTAAATCGTAAGGTCATAGTCTTGGCTTTTTTCTTATTACGAAACTATTTTAAGTACTTCTAAACTCAATACATTATTATAGACAATTTTACGAAAAATTCAGTGCTGTAGACCATTTTCAATATCTATCGTAATTTTCGAGATATCGACAAAGTACTAAACATTTGGAAAATCTAGTAAAATTGTAAGGTCATAGTCTTGCCTATTTTATAACAGAGGTCCAATTTAATGTAGATCTGCATTGAATAAGATATTATAGAAAATTTTATTAGGAATACAGTAGTGTATACCATTTTTAAATGTCTATCGTAGTTTTCGAGATATTCATTAAATTTTGAGCATATGCAAAATCTGATCAAATCGTAAAGTCATAGTTTTGACTTTTTACCTAATTTAGTACAGTTCTATGTACTTCTGCACTTAATGCGGTTTTATCAAGAATTTTATGAGTAAGACAGTGCCGCAGACCGTTTTGAAGACTTATTGTAGTTCTCGAGATATTGATAATATACTGAATATATGCAAAATTTGGTCAAATCGTAAGGTGGTAGCCTTTTTTTTAATACAGAACAATTTTAAAAACGTCTTAACTGAATATATTATTATAGAAAATTTTATGAGGAATTAAGTGCCGCAAACCATGTTATAATGTTTATCGTCATATATGAGATATTGACAAAGTTCTGAACATATGCAAAATCTAGTCTAATCGTCAAGTCATAGTCTTGTTTATTTTATTTAAGTGGTCTAATATTATGCTCGTCTGCATTGAATATGATATTATAGAGAACATTATAAAAAATGCAGTACCGTAGACAGATTTTAAATATCTATCGTAGTTTTCGATATATTAACAAAATGTTGAACATATGCAATATTTGGTAAAATCGTAAAATCATAGTCTTGCTTTTTATCTTAATACGAAAAAATTTCAAGTGCGTCTGAATTAATCACATTATTATAAAAAAAAATTATGAAGAATTCAGTGCCGCAAACCATTGTTTGATATTTATCGTAATTTTCGAGATATTGATAAAGTACTGATCATATGCAAAATCTAGTCATATTTTATGGTTATGGTCTCGCCTATTTTATAAAATTGGTCCAATTTTATGTACGTCTGCAATGGATACGATATTATAGAAAATTATATGAAGAAAACAGTGTCGTAGACCATTTTTTTATATCTTTTAAAAATTTTGAAAACATAACCAAATACTGATTATATGCAAAATCTAGTCAAATCGTAAAGTCATAGTCTTGCTTTTTATCCTTATTTGGCCCAATTATCTGTATTTCTGCACGGAATGCGGTTTTATAGAGAACTATATGAGAAATACAGTGCCGTTGTTATTTTTTATGATCTGTCGTAGTTTTCGAGATATTGACAATATGCTGAATATATGCAAAATCTGGTCAAATCTTAAAGTCATAGTCTGGCCGTTTTTTTTATTACCAATTTTATGAGGAATACAGTTCCGTTGATCATTTTTAAAGATCTATCGTAGTTTTTGAGATATTCAAAATAAACTGATCATATGAAAACTCTGGTAAAATTGTAAATTCATAGTTTTGCTTTTTTTTATTAAAGTGGTCCAATATTATGTATAAATGCAAAATTTTATCAAACCGTAAGATCATAATCTTGCATTTTTTCAAATTTGGCCCAATTCTATGTACTTCTGCAATGAATGCGGTTTTATAGAAAATTTTATGAGAAATAATGTTCCGTAGACCACTTTTTAAGACCTATTGTAGTTCTCGATTTATTGACAAAACATTGAACAAATGCAAAATTTTATCGAATTGTAAGGTCATAGTCTTACTTTTTTTCTTACTACGGAACAATTTTGAGAACTTCTGAACTCAATACATCATTATAGAGAGTTTTATGAGAAATTCTGTGCCACATACCAATTTTTAATATCTATCGTAGTTTTCGAGATATTAAGAAATTACTGAATATTAAGAAAATACTGAACATATGCAAAATCTGGTCATATCGTAAGGTTATCGTCTTGCCTATTTGCCTAATTTGGTCGAATTCTATGTACTTCTGCACTGAATGCGGCTTTATAGAGAATTTTATGAGGTATACAGTGCCGTAAACCATTTTATTAGAACTATAATAGTTTTCGTGATATTGACATAATACTGAACATATGCAAAATCTGGTCAAATCGTAAGGTCATATTTTCGCCTTCTTTCTAAATACGGAACAATTTGAAGTACGTCTGAAATGAATTCATTTTTACAAAGAATTTTATAAAAAATTCAGTGCCGCATAATATTTTTTAATATCTATCATAATTTTCGAGATATTGACGAAACAATGATCATATGCGAAATCCGCTCAAATCGTAAGGTCATAGTCTGGCCTGTTTTATTAAAATGGTCCAATTTTATATACCTCTGCACTGAATACGATTTTATAGAAAATATTATGAAAAATACAGTGCCGCAGATTATTTTCTATAACTATCGTTGTGTTTGAGATATTAACAAAACACTGAACATAGGCAAAATTCAGTCAAATCGAAAGGTCAATGTCTTGCCTTTTTCCCTCAATTGGTTCAGTACTATGTTCTTCTGCTATGAATGCGATTTTATAGAGAAATTTATGAGGAATACATTACCGTAGATAATTTTTTAAGATCTATCGTAGTTTTCAAGATATTGATTATAGTAGTTATTAGGGGGAGTCCCTGAGTTCAAATTCCCATAAGATTTAACATCGGGCTCGAGGCTTAGATTTTTCGCAATTTTTCTGCAAGTATAGTGGCGCGGGTGGTTGACGGGAATGATATGCAAATTTGGTGAAACATATTGAGGGTTTGTTCAATAACATATGGTGTACGCTCAAGGATGATTTATATGCAGGTGATAGAATGCAGTTCAATATTGCAACATATTAATTAAGGGTTTGCTGATTAACTTATGGTGCACACTTGAAGATGATTCATATGCATGTGTTAGAATACAATTAATTAGCCATTTCATTGGACATATGTTCAATTTATTGACTTATATTCGAGGGGGACGATATGCAAATGCGGTTCAGTATTGCAACATATTATTTTTGGGTTTTCTTATTTACTTATGGCGCACACTTGAAACTGACTCAAACGCAAATGTCAAAATGCAATTAATTAGCGAATTTTGTTACTAAGGGGCACATATTCAGTTTATTGACCTATATCTAAGGGGGGCGAAGACTGATATGCAAGTGTTGAAATGCGCTTCAGTATTGCACCATATTAGTTAAGGGTTTGCTCATTAACTTATGGTGCACACTTGAAGATGACTTATAAGCAAGTGTTTTAAATGCAATTAATTAGCATATATGGGACACGTGTTCAGCTTATTGGTTTATTTCTTAAGTTTGTTAACCTTTATCTGACAAAAGGCACATCTGAGTATGACTTATCATATCCATTCGCTTATGACGTGAGTGTTAATACTTTGGGTGTAATTTAGCAAACACAGTTTTTTTTATAATTTTTCTTTGTGAATATAGATTTAAATAATCAGCAGTACAATAAATATTTTTTATAATACAGTCTTAGGTTAGACATTTTTCACAACTTTTTTTTTTCAATGTGGTTTTTCTTGAAATCTTATCTTCATGTTCCCAACAGCATAGGTACTTTTAAAATTTTGCATCTAACTGCCATGTTCTAGGAAACCTGTGCCATAGATTCTCAATTTCCGTTGCCGCAAACACTATCACAAATTCTTTTGGCAGACATGCAATTTCTTCATTCAACATGAAGTGCAGAATACCAAGCTAATGGAGTTTTTTAAATGAATTTAGCACGTCAAATCGCTTAAGAAACCATGTTCTTAATATAAAGACATTTATCACAGCACAATTTTCTATATGTACATTAAATTAATCTGCATTTAATTTAGTTTTGTTTCTTAATTTCTTTACTTGAGGGCAACCAAACTTTTCAATATTTATTATTTTGTTTGTCAAAGGCTTTAGTATTTCTTCTAACAAGCAAATTTTTCATTGCCTTTAACATATATTACATGAGCCGAGTTTAACATTGATTTAAAAATTTCATCACAATTTCCATATGCTGTATCACCAAAATGCCCATCCAAGTTTTAATGTTTTTTAAATAACCAAACCACATTTTTTTACTTTCGTTATCTAGTTCGGACGAGGGAAACGGTGCTTGAAAAATTTTTGAATCACATTTGCCCTTATTAATATGAATTACTGCAAGTTCTTTTAATATAAACTGTTTAATTTTATTTTGGTTAAACGTGTTGAAACATTGCAAATCAACAATTATGCTGGTCATTATGTCAACGACTTGTTTGCTTGTAATGATAACAAGCATGCATATGGCTACTATTTATTCAATATGTTTTTTCGAAATTCAAGTGTTATGTTGTGCATTAAAATCAAGCTATTTTACATACACTTGATCACCCTTACGCTTCAAAATTTTCTCTACCAGATAGACATCGGGATACTTTGCAGTTCATGCTCGTAAAATCCACCTTGAATAGTTTCACCAGAATAATCTTTGGGTGTATAGGTAACAAGATTTGTAAATTTCACTTCGTTTAAAGTAAATATTTCATTTGACCAATTTGGTGAATAACCTTTTACGAATGCACTACTATACTTACAAATTCGCACAAAATCACCAACTTTAAATTTTGCCGTACCACTAATTTTAATAAAATTATAAACTGTAGTTAAAAGTTACTTCTCATTCTGTATGTTTATATTTATAAGTTTCATTTTAGTAGAAGAATGAGTTGTATTATTTTATTTAAGCGTGATTTTAGGTAGCAGAGGTAACCACTTATAAGATCCCTGAATACTAAATTCTCGCAACATAAGCGATTTCACTGTGCGATAAACTCGCTCAACTACACTAACATTTTTGCTGCTAAAAGCAAAATAATGGTTTACGTTATAGTTTCTCATTGAATTTTCAAAATCTTTATTGAAGAATTTTTTACCCTTGTCTGTTTGTAAATTTTATAGTATACGATTAACTGTTAAGAAAATATATTTCATGGCTTTTGTAACACTTTGTGCGCTTTTATTTTTTAAGGAGACAGTCCAAACATAATTTGAGAATACATCGATAACAACTAAAATATATCGATAGCCTTGAATAAATTTAGCAAATGGTATCATTTCTACTGACTCAGTTTGAAACAAATTATCAAGACCTCTTATAATTACTCTTCTTCTAGAGAAATTCACTCGTGCAGGTTTGTGCAGTTCTTCAACGATTTCACACTTCACCTTTGACATTATAAATCGGAAATTCAATAATTATATCTAAATATAAATTTTTATATATTTTGCCTGCGGGATAAGTGTATTTGTTTAACTTATCACCACCCACCACCGTCTTATCTTTTAAAAACGAAACTCTCAGTGAATCATGAATACGGTAATTTAACGAGCTTATTGCTTTAACATTTTTTATTACACCGTCTACTGGAAAAGCATCATTTTCAACATTACTTGTGCTTAAAGCAATTTGGTAGTTATCTTATTTTAAAAATAATTGTAAATTTATCACAAGAACACTTCTCAAATTTTGTATGAAAAATGTTTTTGTGTCTAACTTGACGTCATTGATATTTGCAGAAATACTTTCATCTATATATTCTTTAGACTTGTGATACTAAATACGGCGTCCAAACTTGTCAAGAGTCATAGTAAAACTAATGTTCATCGATAATTTCTGCTTCTTTAATTCTTCAATAATTGAAATAATTTCATTATTATGATTGTTATTACCAGCATATTGAGGGGCAAGTTAAAGACGCAATCTATCAACAAGTTTATTTAGTTCATCCCATTGCACGTTAGAGGTTTTTTTGTTATCGAGTTTCATAAGCAAACCATTTCCTGTTCTTTTTAAAGTTCTACGTAAACTAGATGCTACTGAAGTTGGTAACGGTGTACTTGGCCAAGGTGATAAACGTGCAGGCTGATTGATTATAGGTTGAATTATATTCTTATTATTTTGAGAGCGATTACCAAGTATTTGTTCTAAAGCATTATGCGCGTTTGTTCTCAATAATATGTCACGATAATTTCTTTTATCTTCAAGCTTATAACCACGTGGGTCTTTTTTAAATAGCAATTCATATAACCCAAGGGTTCCCTGATGTTTAACTTTATCAACAAGTACATCATCACTATTTAATTCTAAATTTGAATTATCAATTTGAAACTTATCTGTAGCCACATCGTGCCGTACACCTGTTTTGGTGTCATACTCATTTAAATCGTCCGATATCATTCTCTCAATATATTGACGAGGTAACGGCGTATATTGTTCTAGATATTCTTTCATTGCTGCATCAGGTATTTCAAAAGATTGAATATTGCTATCATCTTTTTCTTCTTCATCAAACAATGATTCACTTTCTGCTAGCATGCTAGTACTTATAAAGTTAGGTCCTTTTCTAGCTTCATCCGTTTCAACTTTTGACTCTTTTTTAACAAATTCTTGTTTAATGTTACTCACAACATCATGAAGTTTCGTTGTTAAATCTTTTAGTGTTTTTGTAATTGGTTCATATAATTTTTCATGTTCTGCCTCATTACTATGTGCACCTTCTTTTAAGGCTTTTATCTTACCTTTAATTACGCGACGTGTGCTAATAAGCTTTCTCTTTAAACTTTTATTCATATTTTATAACCGCTAGCCGTTCTTAAAAAACCGCTAAAAACCGCTTTAAAACTGATGAAAATCGCTACCTGTTATTAAAAACCGCTACCTATTCTCAAGAAACCGCTATTCGTTCTTTAGAAGATGCAAACATGTAATGGTGCATTTAAAAATGTTGCCCCCTATTTATATTTTAAATTATAAAGTGATCAAAGCCTTTACGATATTGACCCGCCTTAACTTCACTCTCTTTATTAATTACTATAAATCCGTGTTTATCTCGCCAGCAAAGTGATTACATATTTTTAAACGCCTCATAAGACATGTATGTATGAACATGATCTATATAAACATGTTTTAAATTTAGATCATCTTGTTTAAATAATATAAAGAAATAAGTATTATTACAAATTAAATGTATAGGAATTTTAGCATATGTTTGGCATATTTAAGAACAATCTATTGCTCTATGTCGTCCCATACTAAAACATTCACGAATAATATCTTGTTTATTACATGCCACATCATCAAAGATAAAAACGGAATTAATTTCCGCATCAACCGGCTCCATAATTTGTGTATTTTCATTATATTGGTAATAACCTTAACCCTTTATAAGTTGCTTTAACTCTTGTAAATACACATATTTTGGTTGAAACAATGAGTTTGAATATATTTAGATATTTTCAAACCGTAACCCATTTTCATGTTCTAATAGAGCAATCATAACATTTGTTTTACCACATCCTGAAGACCCCGATAATATACAACTTACAGCACTCGGTTGTAATGAACTATGACGATGATTGCCACTGTGACTTTCAAAATCATAATTTTTACGTTTAATGTATCTTTTTGTATAATTACATCCATATTGGACAATAAAACAGTATATTATTGTTACTGGCCGACAGTTGTCAGATAACTGTTGATGTGTAAAGACGTGTCTGCGCTTTAAGTAATTATCATGAAAAAAAGTGGTCGTTTTTTGTCATTTAGAAGTGCAGTAAGTCGGGTACGTAAAGCAAATAAATCCAGCAATGCTGATTAAGATGTTAATAAAGCAGCTAAGATAGCGCTGCTGGCTGCTCGACATATAAAAAGAAAAATTACTTCAAGGCCAAAAATCATATCGATTCCAAAAACGGGTGGGTTTCTCTCTTTCTTACCAATTTTTGCAGGTCTGAGTACTCTCGGTACATTGAGAGGTGGTGCAGCAGCAATCGCAAAGGCTGTGGATGATTCAAGAGCAGCAGAAGAACAATTAAAAGAAAGTAATCACCATAATCGAACGATGGAATCTATTTCAATTAGTGAATAGTTATTCTTAAAGCCATATAAAAATGGTTTTAGTTTACATTTGAAACGATCAAAAAACTCAAAAAACTTCCTTTAAAATTACCAAATTGACCACTAACAAATATTGATTTAAATAAATTTGCAAAATTATTAAATATACTATATTTTCGGGGCGTAAACATGCGTGATAATTTGCCAAAAAAAATATGTCTGAATGAATGTGGTATAGTTAATTTAGCAGATAGCAAACATTTCGATTATGTGCTTGGTTGAATTAATTTTGAAATGTACAATGCAATACCTAATGTTGACATTACAAATATTAAATTTCATTATGGCAACAAAACTATTGAAATTTCGGATGGTTCATATGAACTAACCGACATTAATAAATATATAAAGAAAAACATAGATTCTGGTGCAAAACTTGATATTGTTGCTAATAACAACACACTTACATGTAAACTGAAATCTTATTATGTTGTTAACTTTGGAACCCAAAATGCAATTGGCGGCTTATTGGGCTTTGAACACCGAAAATTAACTGCAAATACCACACTTCTATCTGATTTTTACGTGTCTATTATTAAAGTTAACGCTATATGTGTTACATGTAGTATAACTACTAACTCATATTCAAATACTAAAACTGTACATATTCTTTATGAATTTTTCCCGCGTGTTCCCCCAGGCTTTGAAATTGTAAAAACATTGATACAGGTAATATACCTATCAATAAATACACGCAAAACGTCATCACTTACCCTTAAAATAGTTAATCAAGATGGTGATTTGATTAATTTCTGCAAAGAAGTCATCACGGTAAGACTGCATCTTAAGAAGCAAAATGGGAATTAATTTTAAAAGCAGTGATAAAAATAATATAAAAGGTGTGCATAAATGCTGTATTGGTATTGCATCTAGAGCTACCAACACGTTAACACCGGTCAATTATAAATTTTTGAAGTCTCTAATTTTAAATTTGAGCTGGAAAATAGACCGAAAAAAGTCAAGAAGAAGCAGAAGAAGAAGAAAAAGCAGACTACATTTATTATTGGGATAACAATAACTAGTGCTTATATGAAGAAGTTCCGATATGAATACAATCATAAATAGCAATAATACAGAAAAAAATAAAATTAAGTTAAGTAAAGTATATTGAAAAATTTTCCATATATCTGTCACCGATGCTGAACGACTGCAGCTAATGAAATACCTAGAAAAAAGTACAGAACTTGAAATTGCCTTTCGAAGCTGGGAACTACACGAATATTTGCTGCTGCAAAAGAGTCAACATCATTCGTGGTTTATAAAGGCGGTATCAATACTTGAAACACCACGCTGTGTCATCGTTGGATTTTTAGAGAGATCGGAAAAATAACCTTGATAACCAACAGTAGTCAATTTAACCATTGTAATTTAACAAATATTAAACTTTATCTTAATTCAGAAATTTATCAAATAATCAATGAACAATGTTGTACAAAATTTATGCACAGTTTCAATTGTCTTATTACGGTCGTCAATGTGAACCAATATTCATTCCTCATGATTTTAAAAAAATAGCACCATTGGTGGTAATTGATTGCAGTAACCAAAGTGAAACTTTAAAATCGGGAACTGTAGATATGCGATTAGAATTTGAGACAAATGCTAATATTCCCGTTAACACAGCCGCATATTGTCCAATGTTATATAATAAAAAATTAAATATGATCCCTTAACTGACACTGTAAGTAGTTTGTCAATCTACATTTCTTTAAATGTATGTATTTTTTAATCAAATAAATATGTATAAATATAAATATTTTTGCTATATTTTTTACCATTACTTTTATACGAATTGGGAGCGTGGCTTAAAGTTGCGTTTAGCGAGTTAAGTAAAAGTGTAGAGGGTATGGGCCTTGATTTTATAATAGATATTTGAATGTTGATACCCACATCAGTTGCTTCGAGCACTTGATACGGCTTAAATATGAGTCATTCTATGTCACAATGAAGGGATAATATAGTAAAAAATGTGATTGAAGCGTTTAAAATTTTAAAAAGGTTTGATGCATGTACACTTTGGATCAAACGTGTATCAAAAACTATTTGCATTCTACGCAATGCAATTAGACGTTGGAAAGAAATTGACAAAGTAGATAATTTATTTAAACTTGAAGCAAATTTATCACATTTAAAGTTTTATCGTGAGAAAATTAAACGTTAATTATCCGGTCAAAAAATAAAACGCGTTGGTAAAAAATTAATTTGGCAAGATTTCTGAATCTTGTTTCGGATCACGCATTAGTAAAGTAATCATTGTAAATTTGGCTTATAAAGATCCAAAGTTATTTCTAGAAAAATGCTATAGAATATTCTGTTTTAAAACTAAAACTGCTTTTAAATCATCAATATTAAAAATGAATGCTGTATTATGCGCCCAATTCATTAAGCCGCAATCGGGTACAACGAATATTAAAACATATTGCACTTCAAATAATATTTTTAGTAGATTTACTGACCTCAAATAGTGGTATGATTAAAATATTATGTGTAAAATTTTTAAAAAATTAGAAGAATTTTAAGAGTGGGATTCGAGTTAGGCTCTCTACGAAAGGATGCATTTAAAAATAAATATTAATAAATATACGCCGGTAACTGGTGGCTCTTACATAGACTTACCACCATTCATTAAGCAAAAACAAGCAATTAATAATGTGAAACATAATGATGACTACGGTTTTTTATGGGCTATTGTGTCAGCTCTTTATCCTGTAAACAAAAATGCTGACAAAATATCTTCATATCCTCATTTTAGTCAAGTAATACGTTATGAGAATATCAGTTTCCTAATTTAACTTCAAGATGCTAAGAAATTTGAAAGAATGAATGACTTATCTATAAATATTTATACGTTGTGCACAATTCAAAAAAATAAAATGGGTATTGCACCGGTCTCGCTCTCTGAGTTTGAAGGTAAGCAAATTATACATTTACTTTTGATGCAAGAAAATACTGATAGTCAATTAGATATGAACACTGATGATGATATCGTTAAGCAAGTTCAAGGAAATGCAAATTATTACTTTTTGTGGATTAAGAACATATCACGATTACTAAAGAAGCAGCTTTCACATCAACACTGTAAGAAATGGCTTTGTGACAGGTGCTTAAACCATTGTAAGGCTGAAAAAACGCTATCGAAACATAAAATTGAATGCAATTTATTGAATAATTGTGCAATTAATGTAACCATAGAAAAAGATAAATTTTTCAAATTTTTGTTACCAGGAAGATGCAAGAGAAAAATCTACTAAAATTATTTGAAAACATACACCATGTAGCATCGCTTATTATTTTAAGTGTTCGTATGATGAATTGCTGTCATATTTTAAAATGCATCGTAGCGAAGATTGTGAAAAGTGGTTTACAAATGAACTACAAGTTATTTCCAAGAAAAAAAGTTCAATTTAAAAAAAAAAATTTACCTATGCAATTAACCATAGACCAAGAATTAGAATTTTCAAGAGCAACAAATTGTCATATTTGTAATAAAGTTTTTGTAGTCGGGGATATTAAAGTACGCGATCATTGCCATTTAACGTCAAATTATAGGGGTGCAGCACACCAATCATGTAATTTAGACTATGCAAACTCACACACGATACCTGTAGTATTTCACAATTAAAGTGGGTAGGGTACGATGCACATTTTATAATTTAAAATATTGCGACAGCCTTACCCGGAACTACATCATTATTGCCAATAAACAAACAGCGCTGTATATCTTTT
Source organism: Pogonus chalceus (assembly GCA_002278615.1). NCBI lineage: Eukaryota > Metazoa > Arthropoda > Insecta > Coleoptera > Carabidae > Pogonus > Pogonus chalceus. The sequence goes on along the minus strand of NEEE01008750.1, from coordinate 24,330 downwards.
ACTTAATACATAAAAATACAAATATTTGTTTTAGATTTATTGATTCGTTTCGATTTATGGCGAGTAGCCTTAATAAATTGTCATCTTTTTTGAAATGTGAAGAATAAAAGATTTCTAAATATTATTGTAATAATTTAAACTAGTTTGCGCTTTTATCAAGAAAATGTGTTTCCCTACGGTAACATGGATAACTGGCGAAGATTAGATGAATCGAGTTTACCACTACAAGAATATTTTTTTAGTGAATTAGCAAATTCGGAAATTAGTGCCGGAGATTATAAACACGCTTGCAAAGTTTGGGATACATTTAAAATTAAAACTTCAGGTGAATACTCAGACTTATATTTAAAGACAAATGTGTTATTGCTTGTGGATGTATTTGAAAATTTTTGCGACAGTTGTTTACAAACATGTCAGTTGAATGCTCTGCATTATTATACAGTACCAGGTTTTGCATTTGATGCTATGTTAAGACATACACAAATAGAATTAGAATTAATGACTATGATATTTACACCATTGATATTATGAATATAACTGACAAAGCGAATGTTGTTTATATATTTGAAATTGACTTGGAATATCCGAGGGAATTACATGCTTTGCACAAAGATTTGCCTTTATGCCCTGAAAGTTTTATACAACCAGCTTCGAAAAATTCTAAATTAATTACAAATTTATATGCAAAAAATAAGTATGTAGTACATTATCAAAATTTAAAACAATATTTAAATTTTGGTTTAAAAATAACGAAAATACATCGTGTTTTAAGATTGCACAAATTTATATGCAAAAAATAAGTATGTAGTACATTATCAAAATTTAAAACAATATTTAAATTTTGGTTTAAAAATAACGAAAATACATCGTGTTTTAAGATTGCACAAATTTATATGCAAAAAATAAGTATGTAGTACATTATCAAAATTTAAAACAATATTTAAATTTTGGTTTAAAAATAACGAAAATACATCGTGTTTTAAGATTGCACAAATTTATATGCAAAAAATAAGTATGTAGTACATTATCAAAATTTAAAACAATATTTAAATTTTGGTTTAAAAATAANTATATGATGCAATACAATGAGATATACACAAACTTGATACATCAAATTATGAGAAAAATAACATTTATAATATACCACAAGCGAACAAGAAAGTTTTGGGATTGATTGATGAAAGATGAAAATAATGGGAAATTTATGACAGAATTTGTTGGTTTACGAGTTAAAATGTATGCATATAGAATTCAAAATAGTAACCAAGAATTGGTGAGTAAAAAAGCTAAAGGGATTACAGGTAGTATTTTAAAAACTGTAAATTTTGATGACTACTACCAATGTCTTTTTAATAACATTTTAATTGAAAAAAATCAAACACTAATTTAATCGAAAAAGCATGAAGATTTTAAAGTTAAACAGCGAAAACTCGTATAAAGTCCACATGATGATAAATGAGTTGTCAACTTTATTTTTACCGGCACCATTCCATGGGGTACCAACCGCTACCGTCGCCAGAGAACGTAATTGATAAATAAGAGATAACATTTATAAAAATTGTTTTTATTATTTTTACTAAAATTACATTGATTTATTTATTAATACTAAAATATATTTAGGTAAATTAAGAAAATTTATTTTAACAAATATCTGCACACACTTTTACACATTTTGCATTTGCAATAAAAGAATTCTAAATTTTGAAGCATTTCTAATGTTGGCTGTCTATGAATAATATATTCATGTTCTTGCTGTTGCTGCTGCTCCCTTTCGGTTGCTGTTTTTGTTGTTGTTGCTGCTGCTGCTACTGCTCATGCTGATGTTGTTGTCGCCCTTTTGTTTGTGATTGTTGTTGTTGTTGTTGTTGTTCTTGTTGCCGCTGCTGCTGTTCTGATTGTTTTAGTTGTTGATTTTCAGAATGCAACAGCGACAACTCTCGTCCTGTTTGTGTGATTAAATTCATGCAATCGTCGCTCTCTAACCACGAAAAATCTTGATCTTTCCACCAGTTATCATCATTAAAGTTCAAAAATATTTCCATTGCTGAAAAGCGTAGTACTGATAATGGCGATATAATAACTAGTTAAACAAAACAAAATTTGCACTTTTATATCTCTAAAGTTTGCAAATATATTAGTATAAACAAGTTTTACACCAATGAGAATTACATTGCATAACTATGGTGGGGTAGAGAACATTTAAAATAAAAAATGTAAAGTTTTAAATTTATTTGAAAAGTGCAATGGGATACATATGTTTTATCATACTAATATATCCCTTAACTATGTAAATATGCTGGTATAAACAAATTATAACACAAATAGGTCACATGTTGTGTGGTGGCGGGATAGGGAACATTAAAAATTTAAAATATAAAGTAATACATTTATTTTCAAATTTATAAAGTACATATTTAATACAAATGCTTTATTATATTAATTTTATTTTCTAGAACACGTGTTATAATTTCTGAATAAAAGCAAATAATCTTATTTTTAAATGTTGCATGATCTCGCGTATATTGAAATAATTTTTCTGGCCATTTTGTATGCGTATGCCCATACTCTTAGATTGCGAACTTGAACTTTCTCATTGAATGTTACAGACATTATTCATTTCACCAATTTTTTTTTAAGCGACACTTTATTTCTTCATTTGTTCTTCTTCTTCAGTGAATTCCACATCTACCGCTTTACCAATTTTACACTTGGCAATTATAAATAATTACTTTGTTTCGGCACTAGTATTTAATTCGGAAATTTCTTCTTCAGTCATCCGACTGAATCGGGCACCAAAAAATACTCGGAACTGCTTCATATTGAGAACTACCGCTTCACCATAAGTATTCATTAATTTCTTCGCTTTTATAACTCTATATTTTCCCATACTAAAGCGTAGACAGTGATTTTGTTTCCTTGAGCTCGGCAAACATGTTAAGCTTCTAGGTGATAAGCATTTTAAGCAGTGTGAACTAATTTACTTAAATATTTGAATAAATTCAATGTTAGAAACATACTTATAACTAAACTAAAATTATTATTACCCTCACCATTTAGTTACTGTTAAAATAATTCTATCAAATTTGTGCAAAATCTGTGTAAACATCAACTGCTAGGTTAGCACTCTTAATTATTACACTTTAACCCCTAAATACGAATCATTGTCTTCCTCATATATAGGCTAATAAACTAAACATGTGTCCCATAGCTACGAAATTTGCTAATTGATCGCATTTTAACATTTGCGTATAAGTCATTCTCAAGTGTGCACCATAAGTTAAAGAGCAAATCATTAATAATTATGGTGCAATACTGAACCGCATTCCAACAAATGCAAATCAATTTTCACCACCTTCAGATATAGGTCAATGAACTGAACATGTGTCCCATAGTAACGGAATTCGCTAATTAGTTGCATTTTTGTTTTGAGTCATTTTCAAGTGTGCGCCATAAATTAATAAGAAAACCCTAAAATATTATGTTGCAATACTCATCCGCATTTGCATATCGTCTTCCTGAAATCAAAGTAAATAAATTGAACATTTTTCCCATGATTTCGCTAACTAATTGCATTCTAACACATGCATATGGACCATCTTCAAGTGTGCACCATAAGTTAATGAGCAAACTCTTAATTAATATATTGCAATATTGAACTGCATTCTAACACCTCGATATGAATAATCTTCAAGCGTGCACCATATGGTATTGAACACACCGTCAAATAATATGTTGCACCACATTTGCATATCGCCCCCGCAATATCCCCGCGCCGACAAACTCGCAGAAAAATTGCGAAAAATCTAAACCTCTAGCCCCATGTTAAATCTTATGGGAAATTGAGCTCGGGTGCCCCCCTAATAACTACTGACTATAAACTGAACATATGCAAAATCTAGTCAAATCGATGGGTCATAGTCTTGCTTTTTTCTTTAATACGGAACAATTTTAAGTACGTCTGAAATAAATATATTATAATGGAGAATTTTCTGAGAAATTCAGTGCCGCAGACCATTTTTAATATCTACAATAGTTCTTCAGGTATTGACAAAGTACTGAACATGTGCAAAACATGGTCAAATCGTAGGGTCATATTCTTGCCTTTTTTCCAAAATTGTCCCAATTCTATATAATTTTGCACTGATAGCAGTTTTATAGAGATTCTAATGAGGAAACAGTGCCATAGACTTTTGTTTAAAACCTATTGTAATTCTCTAGAAATTTACCAAATACTGATCATATGCAATCTCTGGTCAGATCGTAAAGCCATAATCTAACCTTTTCTCTAAAAACGAAACAATTTTAAGTACTTCTGAACTGGACACATTATTATAGAGAATTTTTTAAAGAATTTAGTGCCACATACCATTTTTTATACCTATCGTAGTTTTTGATATATTGACAAAACATTGAACATATACAAAATCAGCTCAAATCGTAAGATCATTGTCTTGCCTTTTCTAAAATAGTTGTCTCGTTTTATGTTCATCTGCACTAAATAAGATATTATAGAATATATTATGAGGAATACAGTGCCGTCGACCATTTTTTAATATACTCCGTAGTTCCTGAGATATTAAGAAAAAATTAAATTATTGCAAAATCTGGTCAAATCGTAAAGTCATTGTCTAGCCTTTTTTTCTAGTTTGGTCTAATTCTATGTACTTCTGCGCTGAAGACGGTTTTATAGAAAATTTTATGAGAAATACAGTGCTCTAGACCATTTTTTAAGATCTATTGTAATTCTAGAGATATTGACCATAAACTCAACATATGCAAAATATGCTCAAATCGTAAGGTCATAATTTTGCCGTTGTTCTTAATAGGAAACAATTTTAAGTACGTCTGAATTGAAAGCATTATTATAGAGAATTTTATAAGAAATTTAGTGCCGCAAACAATTTTTAAAATTTATTGTAATTTTCGAGAAATTAACAAAGTACTTAACATATGCAAAATGTAGTCAAATCGTAAGGTCATATTCTTGCATATTTTGTTAAAGTGGTCCAATGTTATGTACGTCTACATTAAATACGAGATTATAGAGAAAATAAAAAGTAATAATATGCCGTCGACCATTTTTAAATATCTATCGTAGTTTTGGAGATATTACCAAAAAACAGAACATATGCTAAATCTGGTCAAACCGTAAGGTTAGTCTTGCCTATTTTAATAATTTAGTCTAATTCTATGTACTTCTGCATTCATTGCAGTTTACAGAGATTTTTTATGAAATGCAGTGCCATAGACCATTTTTAAAGACCTATTTTTGTTCTCGAGATTTTGACAAAATACTAAACATATTAAAATCTGCTCAATTCTTAAGGGCATAATGTTGCTTCTTTTATTTAAGTGGTCCAATTTTATGTACATCTGCATTGAATACGATATTAAAGAGAAAAATATAAGAAATAAAGTACCGTTGACTATTCTTAGATATTTATTGTTGTTTTCGAGATATTGAAAAAACATTGAATTTATGCAAAATGCACTCAAATCGTAGGTCATAGTCTTGTTTTTTTACTTATTTGAACCAATTGTATGTATTACTGCATTGAATGCGGTTTTATAGAAAAATTTATATGAAATATAGTGCTGTTGACCATATTTTAAGATCGATAGTAGTTATCGAAATACTGACAATATACTAAACATTTGCATAATCTGACCAAATGGTTTGTTCATAGTCTTGCCTATTTTATTAAAATGGTCCAATTTTATGTACGTCTGCATTGAACACGATATAATAGAAAATATTATATGGAGAACAGTGCTGAAGAATATTTTTTAATATCTATCGTTGTTTTCGAGATATTAAAAAAATACTGTACATATGAAAAATCTGGTCAAATCGTTAATAGTTAATAGTCTTGCCTCATTTCCCAATTTGGTTCAATTCTAAGTACTTCTGCACCTAAGGCGATTATATAGAAAATTGTATGACAAATACAATGCGGTAGATCTTTACTAAAGATTAATTGCAATTCACGAGATATTGACAAAATATGGAACAAATGCAAAATTTGGTCAAATCGTAAGATCATAGCCTTGCCTTTTTGCTTACTACGGAACAATTTTAAGTACGTCTGAACTGAATACATTATTTTAAAGAATTTTATGATAAATTTAATGCCGCATACCATTTTTAATATCTATCGTAGTTTTCAAGATATTAAACCAACATTGAACATATGAAAAATCTGCCCAAATCATAAGGTCATATTCTCGCCTTATTAAAAACAGTGATCTTGTTTTATGTTCATCTCTACTAATTACAATATGATATAAAATATTATGAAGAAAACAGTGCCGTAGACCATTTTTTAATATCTATTGCAGTTTTTAAAATATTATGAAAATACTAAACTTATGAAAAATCTGGTCAAATCATAAGGTCAAAGTCTTGCTTTTTCTCTTAATACAGATCAATTTTAAGTACTTCTGAACTAGACACAATATTATAGAAAATTTACGAGGAATTTAGTGCCACAAACTATTCTTTATACTTATCGTAATTTTTGATATATTGACAAAACACTGAACATATACAAAATTAGCTCAAATCAGAAGGTCATTGTCTTGCCTTTTTAATAATAATTTTCCAATTTTATGTACATCTGCACTGAATACGTTATTATACAATATATTATGAGAAATACAGTGCCGTTGAACATTTTTTAATATACATCGTAATTCTCGACATATTTCGAAAATACTAAACTATTAACAAATATGAACAAATCGTAAGTTGGTTACTATTTTAGTACTGCGCTGAAGGCGGTTTTATAGAAAATTTTATATGAAATACAGTGCCTTAGACAATTTTTTAAGATGTAGTTTCCGAGATATTGACAATAAACTCAACATATGTAAAATATGCTCAAATCGTAAGGTCATAATTTTACCTTTGTCCTTATAACGGAACAATTTTCAGTACGTCTGAATACATTATTATAGAAAATTTTATGAGGAATTCAGTGCCGTAAACAATTTTTTTATAATTTGTCGTAATTTTCGAGATATGGACAAAGTTCTGAACATATGCAAAATCTAGTCAAATTGTAAGGTCATATTCTTGCCTAATTTATTAAAAAGGTCTAATTTTATGTAAGTTTACATTAAATACGAGATTATAGAAAACATTAAAAGGAGTAAAATGTTGTAAACCATTATTAATTATCTATCGTAGTTTTCTAGATATTAACAAAATACTGAACATATGCAAAATCTGCTCAAATCGTAAGATCAGTCTTGCCTTTTTTTCTAATTTGGTCCAATTCTATGTATTTCTGCACTGAATGCAGTTTTGTAAAGAAATTTAATGAAATGCAGTGCCATATACTATTTTAAAGATCTATTTTAGTTCTTCAGATATTTAAAATATACTGAACATATGCAAAATCTGCTCAATTCGTAAGGACATAATTTTGCCTTTTCTATTAAAGTGGTCCAATTTTATGTACATCTGCATTGAATACAATATTATAGAGAATAAGATAAGGAAAAAGTGCCGTCGAACATTTTTTAATATTTATTATAGTTTTCGAGATATTGACAAACCATTGAATTATTGCAAAATTTGTTCAAATCGTAAGGTCATAGTCTCGATTTTTTTATCAAAGTGGTCCAGTTTTATGTACGTCTTCATTAAAAACGATATTATAGAGAATATTTTAAGGAAATTAGTGCCGTAGACCATTTTTAATAGCTATCGTAGTTTTCGAGATATTAACAAATTACTTAACATATGCAAAATCTTTTCAAATCGTGAAGTCATAGTCTTGCTTACGTACTGAATGAGATTTTGTAGAGGCTTGTATGAGGAATACAGTGCCGTAGACCATTTTTAAGATTTATTGTTGTTTTCGAGATATTGACAAAATACTGAACATATGCAAAAATTGTTCAATTCGTAAGGTCATATTGTTGCCTTTTTTCTTAATACGGACCAATTTTAATTATATCTGAACTAAATATATTATCATAAAGAAATTTATGAGAATATCAGTGCTACATACCATTTTTAATATCTATCGAAGTTTTCGAGATGTTGACAAAATATTAAATATATGCCAAATCTGCTCAAATCGTAAGGTGCATTTTTTATTAAAGTGGTCAAATTTTATGTACATCTGCACTTAATACGATATATAATATATTTTGAGATATACAATGCCGTAGACCATGTTTTAGTACCTATCGTATTTTTCAAGATATTAACAAAATACTGAACATTTTCAAAATCTGATCCAATCGTAAGGTCATAGTCTTGCCGTTTTTCCTAATGTGGTCCAATTCTATGTACTTCTGCACTCATTGCGTTTTTATAGAGAATTTTTTGAGAAATTTAGTGCGTCATACTATTTTTTATATTTAGCGTAGTTTTCAAAATGGCGACAAAATATTAAACATATGCAAAATCTGCTAAAATCTAAAGGTCATAAACTTGCATTTTTTTATTAAAAGCATCCAATTTTATGTACATCTGCACTGATTATGATATTAAAGAAAATATTATGAAGAATAAAGTGCCGTAGACCATTATTTAATATCTATCGTAGTTTTCGAGATATTGACAAAACATTGAACATATGCAAAATTTGCTTAAATCGTAATGTCATAGGGTTGCTTTTTTATTATAGTTGTACAATTTTATGTTCCTCTGCACTGAATACGGTGTTATAGAATAAACAAAATATCTTACCATTTTTCAAGCAAAATAAACAATTTCTGATTGAATCAAAGGTAAAACTAATATTTTTTGCATATTTATGAATAATTTGAAATAATTATTACTAAAAAAAACTAGTGGTTTTGCTTATAAAATTTAATATTTGCCGAAAATGCTTGTAAGAAAAAATTTTTAAAATATTAAATTTTTACTTGATTTTTTAATAGTTTTCTATCGAATTGTAGTTCAATTTTAATCTTTTTTTAAGAAATACTACGCTTTTTCCAAACTTATGAATGTTGCGATATTTTTTAATAAACGAGATATCTTACAATTTTTCTAGCAAAATCAACAACTTTTGGAGACTCATTAATTATTTGAAAGATTAAATATCAAAGAATTAAAAAAAGTTTACATTTTTAACAAATTTCTCTTTTTTACCAAAAAACTTGTGGTTTCGCTTGTACAATTTCATATTTTCAGAAAAATCTGGTAATAAATTATTGCATCTATTCAGTAAATTGTCAAGTGAATATCTCAAAAACTATGATAGATACTAAAAAATGGTATTCGGCACATAATTTCTCATAAATTGCTCTATAATACTGTATTTAATTCAGACGTTTTTAAAATTGTTCCGTATTAAGAAAAAAGGCAAGACTATGACCTCACGTTTTCAACAGATTTTGCACATATTCAGTATAATGTCAATATCTCAAAAACTACGATAGACCTAAAAAAAATGTGTACGGCTTTGTATTCCTCATAATATTCTCTATAAAACCGCATTCATTGTAGCAGTACATAGAACTGGACAAAATCAAGAAAAAATGCAAGAATATGCCCTTACAATTTGACAAGATTTTGCATATTTTCAGTATTTTTAAATATCAAAAACTTACAATAGTTATAAAAAATGATCTACGGCACTATATTCCTCGTAATATTTTCTATAATATCGTATTTAGTGCAGATTTACATAAAATTGGACCACTTAATATAAAAGGCAAGACTATGACCTTATGATTTGAGCAGATTTTGCATATATTCAATGTTTTTTCAATATCTCAAATACTACAATAGATATTAAAAAATGGTATGCGGCACTGAATTTTTCATAAAATTTTCTATATGATTGTATTTATTTCAGGCGTAATTAAATTGTTCCGAATTAAGAAAAAACGCAAGACTATGACCTTCTGATTTGCCAGATTTTGCATATGTTCAGTATTTTGTAAATATTTTTATAACTACAATAGATCTCAAAAAATAGTCTACGGCGTTGTATTCCTCATAAAATTTTCTATAAAACCGCTTTCAGTGCAGAAGTACATAGAATTGGACAAAATTCGGAAAAAAGCAAGACTGTGACCTTACGATTTGACCATATTTTGCATATGTTCATGATTTTGTTTTTATTTCGAAAACTACGATAAATATTATAAAATGGTCTTGCCTGTTTTTCTCATTTGGTCTATTTCTATGTACTTCTACCCTGAATGCGAGTTTACAGACAATTTTATGAGAAAAACAGAGCCGCAGCCCATTTTTTGAGATCTATTGTAGTTCTCGAGATTTTGAAAAAATACTGAACATATGCGAAATCTGGTCAAATCGTAAGTTCATAGTCTTACATTTTTTCTTATGACGGAACATTTTTAAGAACGTCTGAACTGAATACATAATTATAGAGAATTTAATTAGAAATTCATTGCCTCATACCATTTTTTGATATCTATCGTAAGTATTGAGCATTTGCAAAATCAGTTAAAAATCGTAAGGCCATAGTCACGTCTTTTTAATTAAAGTGGTCCAATTTTATGTACATCTGCACACAATACAATATCATAAAAAACATTATAAGGAATACAGTGCTGTAGAATTTTTTTTAATATATATATAGTAGTTCTTAAAATATTATCAAATTACTAAACATATGCAAAATCTGGTCAAATAGTCAGCTCATAGTTTTGCTTTTTTTCGTAATTTGGTCCAATTTTATGTACTTCTGCACTGTATGCGGTTTAATAGAGAATTTTATAAGACAAACAGTGCCATAGACCATTTTTTATGATCTATTGTAGTTATCAAAATGTTAACAAAATACTAAACATATGCAAAATCTGGTCAAATCGTATGGGTATAGTGCTTTTTTCCTTATTTGATCCAGTTCTATATACTTCTGCACTGAATACGGTTTTATAGAGAATTTTATTAAAAATTTAGTGTCGCATACCATGTTTATTATCTATTATAGTTTTTGAAATATTTTCAAAACTTTCAATTTATGCCAAATCTGCTCAAATCGTAAGGTATTAGTCTTGCCTTTTTTATTAAGGTGGTCTAATTTTATGTACATTTGCACTGAATACGATATTATCGAATATATTATAAGGAATCTAGTGCCGTAGACCATCTTTAAAGATCTATCATAATTTTCAAATTATTGTCAATATAATGAACATATGCCTAATCTGGTCAATTCGTAAAGTCATAGTCTTCTCTGTTATCTTAATACGGAACAATTTAACTACGTCTGAACACAAGCCTTAGTTATTGAGCATTTTATTAAGAATTCAGTATCGCAGATCATTCTTTAATATCAATCGTAATTTTCGAGATATTGACAAACTTCTGAACTAATGCAAAATCTAGTGAAATCGTACGGTCATAGTCTTATCTATTTTACTTAACTGGTCCAACTTTTTGTGCGTCTGCATTAAATACAATATTATAGATAATATATAAAGAATACAAAGCCGTATACCATTTTTTAATATCTATCGTAGTTTTCGAGCATTAAACAAAATGCTGAACATATGCAAAATATAGACAAAGCGTTAGGTCATAATCTTGCCTTTTTTCCTAATTTGGTCCAATTCAATATGCTTCTGCACTAAATGTGGTTTTACAGAGAATGTTTAAGGAATACAGTACCGTAAACCAATTTTATGATCTACTGTTGTTCCCTAAATATTGACAAAATACTGAGCATATGCAAAATCTAGTCAAAATGTAATGTAATAGTCTTGCCTTTTTTCCTAATTTGGTCCAATTTTCTGTTTTTCTGCACTTAATGCAGTTTTAGAGAGAATTTTATAAAAAATACCGTACCGTTTATGATCTTTAAAATCTATTGTAGTTTTCATAATAATATCCATATACTTAACATATACAAAATCTTGTCAAAACGTTAGGCCATAGTCTTGCCTTAGTTCTAAATACGGAACAATTTTAAGTATGTCTAAACTGATTACAATATTATAGAGAATTTTATGAAGAATTCAGTGCCACAGACTAATTTTAATATCTATCGTAGTTTTCAAGATATTATTATACAACTTTAAGTAGGTATGAACTGAATACGTTATTATAGAGAATTTCTTGATAAATTCAGTGCCACATATTATTTTTTGATATTCATCGTTGTTTTTCAGATATTTACAAAATACTGAACATATGCAAAATCTGTTTAAATTGTAAAGTCATATACTTGCCTTTTTAGTTAGTATGGTCCAATATTATGAACGTCTGCATTAAAAATGATATTATAGAGAATATTTTAAGGAATACAGTAACGTGGCTCATTTTTCATATTTATCGTAGTTTTCGAAGTATTATCAAAATGCTGAACATTTGCAAAATATGGTCGAATCGTAAGGTGATAGACTTGTCTTTTTACTTAAAGTGGTCCAAGTTTATGTTTGTCTGCACGGAATACGATATTATAGAAAATTTTATTAGGAATACCGTGCCGTAGACCATTTTTTAAGATCTATGGTAGAAAATTGACCATATTCTGAACAAATGCAAAATCTGGTCAGATCGTAGGGTCATAATCTTGCATTTTTTCTTAATATGGAATAATTTTAAGTACGTCTCAATTGAAAAAATTAATATAGAGAATTTGATGAGAAATTCATTGCCGTAGGCCATGTTTTTATATCAATAATTGTTATAAAAATATTGATAAAACACCGAACATATGCAAAATCTGGTCAGATCATAAGGTCATAGCCTTGCCTTTTTTCTAAAAGTGGTCCAAATTTATGTACGTCTGCACTGAATACGATTTTGCAGAGAATATTATAAGGAATACATTGTGGTAGATCATTTTTTTATTATCGATCGCAGTAATTAAGATATTGACATAATATGGAACTTCAAAATCCGGACAAATTGTAAGGTCATAGTCTTGCCCTTTTCATTATAGTGATACAATTTTATGTACAACTGCACTAAATACGATATTAAAAAATAATATTATGAAGAATACAGTGCCGTAAATAATTTTTAAATATCTACCGTAATTTTCAATGTGGTCCAATTTTATATACGTCTGCACTGAATATGATATTATAGAAAATTTTATAAGGAATACGGTGTTGTAGACCACTTTTAAAGATCTATCGTAGTTTTTAAAATATCGAAAATATACTGATCATATGCAAAATCTATTCAAATTATAAGGTCATCGTATTGCCTTTTTCCTTAAAATGATCCAATTTTATGTACGTCTGCACTAAATGCAATATTATAGAGTTCATTGTTTCGCCTTTTTTCTTAATACGGAACAATTTTAAGAAAGTCTGAACTGAATATATTATTATAGAAAATTTTATGAGAAATTTAGTGCCGCATACCATTTTTTAATATCTATCGTGGTTTTCGAGATATCGACAAAACATTGAACATATGCAAAATCTGGTCAAATCGTAAAGTCATATTCTTGCTTTTTCTCTAATTTAGTCCAATTCTATGTACCTCTGCACTGAAAGCGGTTTTTTAGAAATTTTTATGAGAAATACAATGCCGTAGACCATATTTTGAGATCTATTGTAGTTGTCGGGATATTGAAAATATATTGAACATGTGTAAAACCTGGTAAAATATTAAGGTCATATTCTTGCCTTTTCTCTTTATACGGAACAATTTTAAGTATGTCTGAACTGAATTTATAATTATAGAAAATTTTATGAGAAAGTCAGTGCCACAGACCATTTTTTATTATCTATCGTAATTTTTGAAATATTGTCAAAGTACTGAACATACGCAAAATTTGGTCAAATCGTAAGGTCATAGTCTTGCCTTTTTTCTAATTTGGTCCAATTATAAGTACTTCCGCACTAAAAGCGGTTTTATAGAGAATTCTATGAGGCATACAGTGCCGTATACCATTTTTTAAATCTATTGTAGTTTTCGAGATATTAACAAATTACTTAACTTTTGCAAAATCTAGTTAAATCATTAGGTCATAGTCTTGCATTTTTCTTTAATACGGGACAATTTTAAGAATGACAGTATAGAATACATTATTAAAAACAGTTTTATGAAGAATACAGTGCTGTAGACCCTTTTTTAATTTCCATCGTAGATTTCGAGATTTTGGCAAAAGACTGAACATATGCAAAATCTGATCAAACTTTCAGGCAATAGTCTTACTTTTTTTCAAGAATGTCTGTATAGAGTATATTACTATAGAGAATTTTATGAGGACTCAAGTGCTGTAGACCGTTTTTACGGAACAATTTTAAATACATCTGAACTGAATATATTATTATAGAGAATTTTATTAATTATTGAGTGCCGCATACCATTTTTAATATCTATCGTCATTTTTGTGATATTTACAAAATTTGAACATATGCAAAATCTGCTCAAATCATAAGGTCATAGTCTCACCTTTTTTATTATAAAGGTCAAATTTTATGTACGTCTGCATTAAATACAATACTATAGAGAATAATATAATAAATACAGTGCTTTAGATTATTTTTAATATCTATCGTAGTTTTCGAGATAATAGCAAAATATTGAATATTTGCAAAATCGGTTTAAATCTTTAAGTCATAGTTTTGCCTTGTTTCCTAATTTAGTCCAATTTTATGTACTTCTGCACCAAATTCGATTTTATAGAGAAATTTATGAGGAATACAACGCCATAGACAATTTTTAAAATTAATTGAAGTTTTCGAGATATTGACAAAATTCTGAACTAATGCAAATTCTGGTTAAATGTACTTTCATAGTCTTGCTTTGTTTCTTAACACGAAACAATTTTAAGTACGTCTTAACTGATTACATTATTATAGAAAATTTTATAAGGAATTAAATTCTGCAGACATTTTTTTAATATTCATCGTAGTTTTCAAGATTTTGACAAAATACTGAACATATGCAAAATCTGGTCAAATCATAACGTCATAGCCTTGTTTTTTTCCTTATTTGGTCCAATTCTATGTACTTATGTACTGAAAGCGGTTTTATAGAGAATTTATTAAGAAATACAGTGCCGCAGATCATTTATAGGATATATTGCAGTTTTCAAGATATTAACAAAGTACTGCTCATACAATATTATAAAGAATTTTATGAGAAATTCAGTGCCGGCTACTATATTTAATATCTATTGTTATATTCGCAATATTGACAGTACATTGAATAAATGCAAAATCCGCTCAAATCGTAAGGTTATAGTCTTGCTTTTTTATTAAAGTAGTCCAATTTTAAGTACATCTGCACTGAATACGATATTATAGAAAATATTATAAGGAATACAGTGCCGTAGACCATTTCTATATCTATCGTAGTTTTCGAGATATTAACAAAGAACTGCTCATAAGCAAAATATTGTTAAATCATAAGGTCAAAGTCTTGCCTTTTTCTCTCATTTGGTCCAGTTCGATGTACATCTGCTATATATGCGCTTTTATAAGCTATTTTATGAAGAATACATTGCCGTAGACTATCTTTTAAGATCTAGCGTAGTTTTCGAGATATTGACAATATACCAAACATATGCAAAATCTGGTCAAATCGTAAAGTCTTGCTTTTTTCTAAATACGGAACAATTTTAAGTACGTTTTTAAGAAAAATTACACTTTTTTTTAAATAATAAAAGTTGCGATTTAATTTGGTCAACGAAATATCTTACAATATTTTTAGCATAATCAACAATTTTGATTGAATTTGAGATTAAACTAATATTTTTTGAAGACTGAAAAATATTTTAAAAGAATCATTATTAGAAAATTAGGATAAGTAGGTAGTTTTTAAAAAAAATTTTTTTTCTTTTTTTCTATCTTTTTGCAGTTAAATTTTTCCAAAACAATGAAATTTGCGATATTTCTTTTTAAAAGCAATATCTTACCATTTTTCTAGAAAAATCAAAAATTTTTGATTGAATTTGTGATAAAACATATATTTTTTGAAGAATCATGAATAATTTATAAAAATTGTTATGAGAGAATTAGGATATGTTGGAATTTTTTACAAATTTCTTTTTTTTTACCAAAATACTTGTGGTTTTGCTTATAAAATTTCATATTTTCAGAAAAATCCGGTAGTTAAATATTGTAAAAAATATTAATTTTTTACTAGATTTTTAAAAATTTCACGTACTTACAATTGTTTTGTATTAAGAAAAATGTATGACTATGACCTTAAGATTTGACCAGGTTTTGCATATGTTTAGTAAATTGTCAATATCTCGACAACAACATAAGATTTTAAAAAATAATCTACGGCACTGTATTCCTTATAAAATTCTCTAAAAAGCCGCATTTCGTACTGAAGAACATAAAATTGGACCAAAAAAGGAAAAAAAGCATGACTATGACCTTACAATTTGTCTGGATTTTGCAAATGTTCCGTATTTAGTCAATATCTCGATAACTGCAAAAGATTTTGAAAAATTATCTACCACAATGTATACCTTATGATATTCTCTATAAAATCGTATTCAGTGCAGACGTACATAAATTTGGACCACTTTTAGAAAAAAGGCAAGGCTATGACCTTACGATTTGACCAGATTTTGCAAATGTTCGGTAATTTAGCAATATTTTAGATATAAAAACATAGTCTACGGCACTGAGTTTTGCATCAAATTCTCTTTATAAATTTATTCAACTGAGATGTACTTAAAATTGTTCCGTATTAGGAAAAAATGCAAAATTATGACCCTACGATCTGACCAGATTTTGCATTTGTTCAGTATATGGGCCATTTTTTGAAAACTACGATAGATTTTAAAAAATGGTCTTCTGCACTGCATTCCTAATAAAATCTTCTATAATATCGAATTCCGTGCAGACGAACATTAACTTGAACCACTTTAAGTAGAAAGACAAGAAAATGATCTTAAGATTTAACCAGATTTTGGATATGTTCAGTATATTGTCAATATCTTGAAATCTACTATAGATCATAAAAAATGGTTTACGGCACTGTATTTCACTAAAAATTCTCTATAAAATCGCAATCAGGTCAGAAGTACATAAAATTGGACCAAATTAGGAAAGAAGTCAAGACCTTGCCCTTACGATTTGACCAGATTTTGCAAATGTTTAGCATTTTGATAAAATGTTGAGAACTACGATAGATATTAAACAATAGTCTACGGCACTGTATTCCTCATAATATACTTCTTTATAACGTATTCAATGCAGACGTACATAAAATTAAACCATTTTAATAAAAAAATAAGACTATGACCTTACGATTTAGGCAGATTTTGCATTTGTTCAATTTTTTAAAATAGATATAAAAATAATTCACAGTACTGAATTTCTCATCAAATTCTCTATATTATTGTATTCAGTTCACACGTACTTGAAATTGTTTTTGCACAAGTTCAGTATATTGTCAATATCTTTAGAAATGCAATTGATTTAAAAAAATATTCTACTGCACTGTATTTCTCATAAAATTATCTATAAAACCGCATTCAGTGCAGAAGTACATAAGATTGAACAAAATTGTGAAAAAATGTAAGACTATGACTTTAAGATTTGACCAGAATTTGCATATGTTCAGTTTATTTTCAAAATCTCGAAAGCTACGTCAGATTTTAAAGAATAGTCTACAGCACTGTATTCCTCATAAAATTCTCTATAAAATCGCTTACAGTGCAGCAGTACATAAAATTAGACCAAATTACCAAAAAGGCAAGACTATGACCTTAAAATTTGATCAGATTTGGCATATGTTAAGTAATTTGTTAATATTTCAAGAACTACGACTGATATAAAAATTTCTACAGCACTGTTTTTCTCATATTGTTTTCTATAATATCGTATGTAGTGCAGATGTACAAAAAAAATTGAACTACTTTAATAAACAAGAAATGATTATAACCTTACGATTTAAACTGATTTTGCATATGTTCAATGTTTTGTCAATATCTCGAAAATTACAATATATTTAAAAAAATGGTATGCGTCAATGAACTTCTCATAAAAGTGTCTATAATAATGTATTCATTTCAGACGTATTTAAAATTGTTCCATATTAAGAAAAAAGATAAGACTATGAACTTACGATTTGAGCAGATTTCGCATATGTTCAAAATTGATTCAATATATCTAGAACTACAATAGATCTTTAAAAATGATCTACGGCACTGTATTTCTCATAAAATTATCTTTAAAACCGCTTTCAGGTCCGAAGTACATAGAACTGGACCAAATTAGAAAAAAAAAACAAGAATATGATCTTACAATTTGACCAGATATTGCATATGTTCAGTATTTTTTTTAAATTTCGAAAACTACGATAGATATAAAAAATGGTCAACGCACTGTATTCCTTATAATATTCTCTATAATATCGTATTCAAAGTATACGTCCATTAAATTAAACCACTTTAATAAAAAAGGCAAGACAATGACCTTACGATTTAAATATATTTTGCATATGTTCAATGTTTTGTCAATATCTCGATAACTACGATAGATGTTTGGTATGCTGCACTGAATTTCTCAAAAAATTCACTATAATAATGTATTCACTTCAGACGTAATTAAAAATTGTTCCGTATTAAGGAACAAGGCAATACTATGACCATACGATTTGACTAGATTTTGCATATGTTTAGTATTTTATTAATATACTGGAAACTACGATATTCATTGAATAATGATCTACGGTACTGTGTTCTTCATAATATTTTTTTTGTTTCGCATACAGTGCAGATGTTTATATAATTGGACTACTTTAATAAAAAAAGCTAGACTATGACCTCACGATTTGAGCAGAGTTTGCATATGTTCAATATTTTGTTAATATCTTGAAAACTAATTTAAATATGGTATGCGGGACTGAATTTCTCATAAAATTCCGNTGTATATATATATATATTCCCGCAAGATGGAAAAACATGTCCATCGCCGCTTATTTTGGTTGAAACCGCTTCTACCGTTGATCCTGCTAAAGCCAAACTTAAGAGTCAGCAGATTCTTAAAATTGCACGAAATTTATCCAACATTTAATGGTCTTTCGAGCCGGATACACTATTGCAAATTATATAATTTTCTCGCAAAATTGCTCTTAAAGCGTATTTATTTGATACCGCACAAACTATATTATAAAGCTTGCATTCGCTCATCACGTGTTTTCTTATAAATAAATAATTACACGCTACGAAGCAGGTACAAATAAAGTGTAATTTTACCGCGTTTATAGTGGCGTTGCGCTCTTTAAACTACCAACTGCGAATGATATGTGATACATTTTTTACATCACGCTTAATAATTGTTTTATTATGGATGCAAAAATTTAAATCTTAAAATCAAAAAAATCCTCCATGTTTGCCAGAATAAGCCGTTTGTACGAGTCATCGAAAACTCTTGTAACGACAGAAACACGCTCTAGCAAAAAAATTCTTGCAAAAACTGAAACGGTAGATTCATTTCGCTAAGAATATAAAACTGTATTGTATAAAGTCAATGAATTTAGTTTACAGGCAAATACCACGCTTTTACCTAATTTCGAAGCGCTCTCTGCATACGATGAGTTGTGTTCTTATTTAAAACGCGCTCGTGCTAAAATTGAATCTCTGAATAATCAAAGTACATCCACGCTTAAATGAACTCATGCTGTCAAAAGTCCAGTTAAATTACCATTTATCGTTCTACTCTCGTTTGACGGTAAAACTGAGAATAAGCCAGTAGTTTAAGAATCATTTAAAGTAAATAATTATGAAAATCTGCAGTTATTTGATTCGCAACGTGTACAGTATCTAATAAATAAACTTACGGGCAAAGCTTTTAAATTACCAACAGGAGTTATTCCTAACGGAAATAACTATCAATCCTTGTAAAAAAATCTAGAATCTAAGTATCAAGATAAACGCGCTTTAGCTTCTTATTATTTAAATTGCATTTTCGATTTCAAAACCGCAGTTCATAATGCTCATAGCTTAAATAAATTTATAGAAATTTTTTTTATCCATTTAAGCGTTAGAACAATTAAAAATGTATGATTTAATTTTTTTTTTATATTTGTATTTGGCCCTGAAGAAGGTTGACAGTCAAACCGCACAACTTTTTTACATAACTTTTAGAGAAAAGGAAATTCCTTCCTATTAGAAATTTGTAAACTTTACTAAAAGTCAAGTTTAAATATTAGAGGGTACTTCAAACACACGCACTACATATAATTCAACACTCGCTATATCTACTCATCCGATAACATTTGTTGTTAATAGCAATGTTAAGCTTTACTACGTATTTTGCAAAGCGCACGACCACCGTCTCGTATATAAGTGTCCTTCCTTTAAAGCCGTCTCAATTTAAAACTGCGTTAACTTTATAAAATCAAACAAGTGTTGCATAAACTGATTAAGTTTGAGCCACATCGCTCAAAGAAGTAACTCAAAGCATGCCTGCCGCAAATGTAACAAGCGCCATCATACTCTGTTACATTTTAGTAATATGCCTAAAATGGCACAAACTGTGTATAACGCCTCCGCTAAAACATCGACATCAGTAGGTTCAAACACTGAAGGTAACAAACGGTATACCGCGCGTCTTCAAGCAAACTCTGAAGAAGGAAATAACGCGCTCTCGTTCTTTACTCGTATCAAAGCATCTTTCGCACCGCTCCGCATGACCGTTTTATTATCAACCGCTCAGATTTATGCTAAATCTAAAGACTGTAGAAATTCTTTAATTAGATGTTTAAAGACAAGGCATCTCAGGATAATATTCTATCAACCGATTGTTGCACTCGTCTTAACTTAGAAATAATACCGCTTTCTAATTCGTTTCTAAAGGTTGTAGGAACGTCATCACGACCTGTTCGTGGTTACGTCACAATGAATATCCAGTCCAGAAGTTCTGAAGATAAATTCACAATTCAGGCACTCGTTGTAGATTGTTTAACTAATAAACTGCCGGCTATCTTAATAGATCCGACAATACTTATCGGGTTACCAGATTCACCATTAGCAGACCCCTACCTGAAACGTTCTATGGGAAGTAGACTTAATTTTAGGCACACAATTATTTCCACATATACTTATGAATGACCGCATATCGGTCTCCGCCACGGCGCCATGCATAATGAAAACAATCTTTAGTTATATTCTTATGAAAAACGTTCCCACCGCAAGCAGCTTTTAAACGGAATCACGAGCATTCTGTTAAGACTTCGATAATGATTATGCATATAACATTAATAGTTCTAACGCAAATATTTGCACCAAACGCTCTATTTTATGTACCGTAGTACGTCTATGGTTGGCTGCACCAGTTATACTATTCGCCAAATTACTCATCAAAGACCTCTGACAATAGAGCATTGGATGGGATGATACAACACCTCAGGAAATAGTATACACTTATTTACAATTCAGAAGTTACAGCTTTTATCCGATTTACGAATACCGCGTCATTTCGGCGTGATCAAAATTGTCGAGTCAATTTAGTTTCGTTTGCAGATGCCAGTTTAAAGGCATACGGATACGTGATCTATTTGCATGTTACTGATTCAGATGGACATATCTCGGTTAACATTGTATGTACCAAATCAAAACTTGCCCCGGCAAAAATTTTATCTTTTGCGCGTCTAGAATTATGCGCAGCTGTACTTATAGCAAAGCTCATGAAACTAGTACACAGTGCATATACTTCACGTTTCCGCATTGATAATATTTTTGCATTCTCGGATTCAAAAATTGCTCATTCATATATTCACTCATCACTATTGCTGGAGTTGATAATCCAAGTGATTGTCTCTTTAGGGAGTTGCTACACTCTCAACACGCCGCTCATCTCTTGTGGTGGTATGGCCCGTTCTGGCTGCAGGATCGTATATCTNATATATATATATATATTAAGATTTGTACGTTAACTGCCTCCCTCTAGAACAATGACCGCGGTTGATTTAAGTCAAGCTGAATTAGTCATAAGTTTGCACTTGCATGAGACTCATTTCAAAGATGATACAAATAAAGAGAAATAAACAGCCTTTGAATCTACTTTGCAAATTGAGTCCATTCGTTGACAATATTGGAACTTGACGAGTAAAAGGACGATTGTCTAATGCAAGTTCACCGTATGAAAATCGCCACCCGGCAACATTACCTAAAAGACATCAGGTTGCAAATCTTCTTATAGATTTTTATCACAAAACACAATGTCATGCCGGCGCTGATCTATTTACCGCGCTAATATGGCAGAGGATCTGGATTCTTTCATCTAGATGTGTTATCAGGCGTAAAATTCGTTCAATTAACCATTGTTTTAGGAACGCACCGTCCCATCCTTGCCGAAAAAATAGCTGCTCTCTCATCGTATTGCGTCTGCAAAACCAAGGCCTTCGTACATATCGGTGTCGACTATGCTGATCCGATAAATATGACACTATGCCGCCGTTGCGATCAGAAAAACCAAAAGGCTTACATATGTCTATTTATTTATTTGTTTAGTGACGAAAGCTGATCACATTGAACTCGCGTCTGACTTATCTACAAACACATTTGTAACAGACGCGCCATTTTTTCAAATTTTTAACGATTAATTAATAAATTGCAATAAGTCGCGTCTGTAACAAAAATGCTGACGTTTTTAATAGAAATGTTCATTGGTCTGAGTTCAATGGAAGTTTTCGATCAAAAACGTCGAGATTGCAGAAACTGATTTGTTGAAGTTTTCGATCGAGGAGGTTATTCTCGATCGCGGCTAAAGTCGATAAGGACCAAATAACTCGAATTGTATTTTTTTGAGTGTAAATTCATTTCTTTTGTTTATTTGTTTGATTTGTAAAGTCATAATTATTTTTATTATTAAAATAATAAAACATATTTGGTTTATTCTTTCAATCTTTAAACTGGTGTTTGTGTCTTCCCGCTCCCGAACTGGTCAACGAGTCGGCAGTGTACAAGGTAAGTATATTTTATTATTACTCTTAAAAACCTGCACGTGAACGGGGGTTGTAATTCACTGCTACACCCTACTGTTCCACATTTCTAGCTGCATTAAAGAGGTTTATATCTCACCGCGGTGCAGATTCTTGTTTATATTCAGACAATGAAATAAACTCTGTAGGTGCAAAGGCTCAACTAAAGGAGCTCTATATATTTACCGCATCGCAAAGTTACCAAAATATTTTGTCCGAAGAATTTGCTAATCAGCATATATAATGACGCATGGTTCCTCCCCGTGCTCCAAATTTTGGAGATATGTAGGAATCTAATATAAAAAGCGTCAAACGGCATTTTTACCACGTCATGAGTTTACAATTAATCAGTTATGAGGAGCAGTTAACAGTTTTGTCACAAATAGAAGCTCTTTTGAATTCTAGCCCGCTTTGTTTAATATCCTTGGATCCGCATCCTAAGGTTCTTACTCCCGCGCATTTCTTAATAAGCCACCACTTCAATATTTACCCGTTAGTGAGTTTATATTAATTTAAGTTCTTTTTTTTTATTTTAGTCTTAAGATTACTGTCAAATTATGTTTTTTTAGTTTACATACTTTATTCATTCTGCAGTTACTAAATAACTTCAAGAGAGGGACTATAGTTTCGGTATATAATGTATTATCTTTTGTACCCTGTTTTATCTATATTTTTCTACTTATCCAGGGTTCATTTTACCTACTCTCTACTATTAGTATATATATAT
>NEEE01008727.1:11009-30832 GCA_002278615.1 Pogonus chalceus | reverse complement strand
TTTTTTTTAACTTGCAGGCAACTGAAATAGAAAAAGCTCGTGCAGTTGGAAGAAAAGCATTATCTACAATAGAATTTCGTGAAGAACAAGAAAAATTAAATATCTGGATAGCATTATTAAATCTAGAAAATAGATATGGAACAAATGAATCCTTTGAAACTGTTTTAGAAGAAGCAGTACAACTAAATGATTCACTTTCAGTATATCTTCAAGCATTAAACATTTTAGCGGATAGTAAAAAAACAAATGAATTCACAGATCTTTTAAAAACAGTGACAAAAAAATTTAAACCAGAATTTAAAATGTGGGTAGGAGCTGCTGAAACTTGTTATAAATGTGACTTAAAAGAAGAAGCACGAAATTTAATGCAGAGAGCTTTAAAAAGTTTAGATGAAAAACAACGTAAGGTTTTGTATTAAACTATAATGTATATTTTTGTACAATTTATATTTTACAGATGTGAACTTAATTGTTCAATTCGCATTTATGGAAACTAGATTTAACGACCCTGAACGTGCTGAAGCATTATTAGAAAAAGTCTTAGCGTCATATCCTCGTAGAGTTGATGTTTGGACAAGTTATATTGACATGCTTATAAAAGCAGAAAGAATTCATATCGCTAGGTAAGAATTTAAACTTAAATTCAATATCATTATTACAAACAAATTTAATGTTTATAGAAATGTATTGGAAAGAGCAGCTGGCCAAAAATTACCTGCCAGAAAAATGAAAACAATCTTTTCTAAATATGTTCAATTTGAAACAAAATACGGCGACGAAGAAAAAGTTCAAAAAGTAAAAAATTTAGCTGCAAATTATGTAAAAACAGCTTTAAAATAAGTATGTTACTTAATTAATATTTTGTAAATTATATTTTCGTAATATATGACTATCTGTAAACATTATTTTTTAATTCATTAAAAATAAATTTTATTCTAATATTATCAAAAGTCTTTAATAAAGGAATAAAGATTATATTCCTGTTTAGACATGTATAAAGAATTTTTTTATTATTAAAACTATACATTAAGTTTACTCCAATAACCCATCTATTCTTAAAATACTGATAAAATTAAAATTAAAAAAAATTAAAATATACAAAAATATACAATATTAAAACTGTAAAATTCATGGCATCGCAAACTCTAAACTCTGATAATTAAAAGATGCACTTAGTACTGTATTTTTATTTAAATAATTAATTAGCCATAATTAAATGCGATTGCATCTATTAAAAATCAGATTAATATCAAAAACAACAAATCAATAAATTATTCTCACAGATAAAAACTACTAGTTTAACATTAAAAGTTATTGTTAATAGATTATTGCGCTTCAATTAAATTAATGTTAGATATTAAATACTAAATATAGAATCACATGAAGAGCACAGATTTGCTGCCGATTTACTTGCCTAGAATTTTATTATTCAAGGAACTCATAATTATTTCCATATAGAAAATTGAAAATGTTGATTTTAAAATTTTCGATGTGTTTAAAATTTAATGATATAATTAATTTCTTACTGCTGGTTCTTTCTGTCTTGCTGCTAAGTGTCCGTCGTAATCATCAGCGTCATCTAAAATAAATATTTATTGATACAAACGGTAAATAACATCTGACAATCACGTGATTACTGGTTATCATAACCAAATAGATTTCGTTACGTATTTTTTTTTTAGAATCAAACAGGCTTAGATAATTAATTATTCAATTATTCTTAAACATTACAGTAAATAATATTAATTGAAACTTCTGATTATTTTTTAAATTTTCAATATATAAAATTAAATACTTTGATAAAAGTGTTTCATACCATCTTCTTCTCCTTCCGGGTCAGCCTCATCGATTTGTAAATCTTCTTTCTGTCCATCTTTATCATAGTCACCTTCATTTTCATACATTGCACCGCCAGGAGCTTTAATTGCACCATTATCGACATTGGCTCTATCTACATTACGTAACATATCAATGTGTTGCTTTTTGAGCTTTTTATTTTCTAATAATTGTGCTACAGGATCTTTGAGCGCATGCTCAATATCATGTAATTTTACATCATTTGTGTCTAATGCTCCAGCATTTACGTCCATTAAATGTAACGGATCCTCTTGTGCTGGATTCTTTGGTTGATCAATAACTTCCATTGCTGCATTATCTTGTTGATTCATGTCTGCACCCATATTTAATTCCGGCTCATTATGTAAATTCACTGATTTCACTTCAGGCTTTGTTTCTTTAATGATTTCATTTACAAGTTCCGTTTCAATAATATTGCTTCTGTATCGATTTGGAAACGCCAAATTTATTTCTTCAGGTATACCGTTTTTATCTTCATTTTTTTCATTTTTTGGTTGAGAATCTTCGTGTTTTTGTAACTCTTGTTTTGGGACAGGAACTACGCCAGGTGGTAACTTTTTATGCGGGACAATATTATTTGGCAATGGTAGAACATTGATACTATTTAAATTAAAATCAGCTGATCTTTCAATTTTTGAATTATTTTTATTTGAAGGTGTCATTGTTGGAAGTAGTAACGGCCGTGCATTACCCAAATTACCTTGTGAAACAGAAGTTGATTTAGTTGTAGATTTTGTTGATGGATTTGATGGTTTTTGCAGAACTACATTTGGCATATTTTGTAGATCATAAACGTTATTATCTGCTTTATTCGGTGTATCAATCTGAGGTACATTTGTTTCATGTTGACCTAATGATTTGGCGTTAGTATCGCGCATTTGATAAACGTCTGATTTAACCTCAATTTGTTTATTAAACTTACGTGTTGTTGTTGTTGGGACGTTTTCAGCATTTGTTACTTCTTTTGGAGCTGCAATTGTGTCTTCATTGTTTCTTCTTAAGTTGAAACTGTTTTTATTCTATAAAACAGGGAAAGATTTCTGAAAGATATTGCTATATTAAGGATATTTGCTAAGGGGTGCAAAATTAATTTAAGTTTACAAAACTACTTGATAAATACTGTGAAAAAATAACTATTGCTATTAAGATTTATATTTTAAAATATTTAACTTGTTTCTAAGGGTTATGTTGTTAATAAATTATAATAATTAAAAAATTATATTATATAATTACCTTATATTTATCAAGTTCTTGTTCCAATTGATGATTTTCTTTTTTTAAGTGATTAACATCACTCTCCCATTTAGCATAATCAGCATTAATGGTTTTTATTTTTTCAGCTAAATGCTCCTTATCAATTTGCAATTGTAAATTTTGAGACTGAAACATTGAAATATAATAATAATAATAATAATAATAATAATAATAATAAATTTTTAAATGATTAATTATAAATTACTTTTAAATGTTCTAAAGATTTATCTTTATCAATTTTAGATTGTTTCAATTGTTCTTGAAGTTCTTTATATTTTGCTTGTAATTTATCAATATCTTCTAAATATTGTTGTTGTAATTTATCAGATTTCTCTTTTAAGTCATCGTGTTTACTTTGTAATAATTTATAATGTTGTTGTAAACTTTGAAAACGGATACTTGCTTCCATGGAAGTTTTATCGCGCCTTGACTTTTCATCGTTAATTCTTGCTTCTAATTCTGTTCGTGTTTGTTTATGTTCAGCTTTTTCCGCTTGTAAAGATTTCTCTAATCGTGTTTTATAATCGACAATCACTAAAACGAAATGGTTCAGTTATGGTTTAATTGAAAATGTATTTTGTATTACCCTGTAGCTGGGTTGAAAGGCTCTCTTGTTGCTGAACGCATATTTCATAATTTTTGTTTGAATTTTCAAGTTGTTGTTGGGATTTTTGAAAAAGTACAAGAAGTCCAACACAAAACACTATTGCACATAAACTTGCTATAATCCGGGCTTTACTCCCTCTTACTAGTCTTTGAGCAGTCATCACATTAAATGCTAATTTTTTAATAAGGCCAAATAAAATTTTTATATATAGACATTTATAATAGCACTAGATAACCTTTTAATATATTTTATACTAATTTTTTGACATTATTTGACATTTTCATCACATACGTTGACGTAAACATTACAACGCATCAGCATCATCTACAAACATTTACGATTATTTTACTAGTTTTTCAGAATTTCCACAGATGCCTCAACCGGTATCTTCTTTATTACAATTTTTTGTGTATACAATATGTTTCTATAAATTTAAGAAATAATTAAAATGGAATAATGATTTATATATAATTAACAACAAAGGAAACATTAAATATGTTACATAAAAATATTATAAAATACAGAAAATGTTAAAATAAAAATACATAACTCAATAAAACATTTTTATATGTAATGAATTGTAATTTTTCTTTGTTTTCAGTTGTATCAATAAGTATATTACTGATATAACTAAAGTTAATTGATTTAATAAGTTTTAAGTTTAGTATATTATAAATAATTTATTTGTTCAGTTAATTTTAAATTATTAAATTTAATATTTTCAAACATCTGCTATATATAGTTTGAGAATATTTTCCTCTGCGCAAGCGTATTTATTGTTTGCAAAAGTTGCAGGTAAATTGTTGTCAGTTCGGTTGTTGAGCAGATGTGTTTCGTTTGATCGGAGAAATCATATACGTTTGTGAGAACAAAGAATATCCATTTATTTTTATTAAATATTTTTATTATATTAAATAATTAGTTTATGTCATGAAATTATGAGTGAAAACGCACAAAATGGCAGAAGCACAATCAACAGGACGAGATACTCTTCCGAAGATGGGTCGGGTGAATGAAGGTTAGTAAAATTAACACTTTTAATAAAATGTACTCATCTTATTATGTAAAATATATAATTTATTAAAAATTTAAACGTGTGTATTTATTAATAAAGTTATATATAATTATTTAGTTTTTACTAATTAAATAAACATAGTTATTTATGGGCAAGAAAATTGTTATCATTTCTGGTAATTTATCATTATTACTGTAATATGTGTAGTAAAATTAATAATTACATTTGATATGGCATATTTTCATAAATAAGTTTCAGAGAACCTATTATTAGTTGCACAGGATGTTAGAATTATATGTTGCTTATGCACTAGGTATCAGCTAGCATGAATATAGAATAATTATTATAGTACTGTGGGAAATGCCTAAGGGGACATGATATCATTATAAGTTTTTCATTTGTTTTTCTTTGTTTGAAAATCACAGTTCAAATAAATTTGAAAACTAACCCAATAAGTTTAAATACAAATATATAATTCACATATTTTATATTTCAAAGCGTGGAATGACTCATTTCTAAAATATTTTATACTTTTTTTCTGTTTTTATTTTAATTGTATGGATAGGAAAATAATTTATTTCAATGAATATTTCAAATTGTATTAAGTTAAATTAAAACAGAGGATAATAGTTATAAAATAATTTTATGACTCACTTTACGAATAGCATTTGCAATACTCAAATAATTACTGTAGTTTATTGCATAAAACATTTTTTCTATATACTTTTTTTACTGTTATAAGATAAAACTGTCGTTACGCTTTTTCTTCAGCAAAATAGATATAATTTGTCTTCAATTTGTTAAATTTATGTAAATATGTCATAATATTAATTAAGTAGAGTAGCATTTGTTTGTTGAAAATTATTAGGTCGTAAAATTTAAGGTTTAGTTTAAAACAATTGAAAAATTTATGTGAATTTGTAACAATATACATAGTATACATTGTTTATTTTATGTAATTTCCAATTTTAAGGCTTATAAAAAAATATTTAATTAAAGTTATTGTTGATTTAGTAGTATGACACATTATAAATTATTTCTTAACGCATAAAAAATGTTTTGGTAATTATTTTATATAGTATTGTATATTGAAAATATATAAATCGTTTAAACAATGAAAATTATGATTACTGTGTAATATTTCAAGAATTATTACGAATAGTTTTATTTTAAATTTAACTTATTAAATGAAAACTATTGAACTGAAACATATAAATAATAAATTCCATATTGTATTACTCACACCTGCTGAAGCTTAATATACTTATAACTACATACAAATAAAATACTCCAGCACTGGTAACTTTCATTTAAGAAACGTATTTTGTGAACATTAGATGTGATCATGGATCAAGCCAGCTGATGCAGGCAGGTGCATAGCGCGTTGTTTCTTGTTTTTATTAATCTTTCTTTTCTACAAGTTTCAACTTGTATAACTTATTCTTTACTTGATTGGTTTATACATGCTTAGTTGTTCTACAAAAACAGACGTGCCCTACATTTCTCAGTGGCGTACTAGGAAATTTAATGTAAATTAAAGTATAATTACTCAAATTATAATATAATAATAATTATTATTACTGAAGATGATGTACATTAAATTATTTCAGTATAATAACTTTATATTATGTGTAATTTTATTTATCACTGTTACTATTATGCAATGATTTTAGATATTTTTGTTTTACTTCCTTCTACATACAGTAAAAGATAAATTTATATCTAATAGTTAATGTGGAAAAAATATATAAATTATTTTATCTGCACTTGAAATAAAATTTATTTTCATTTGTATATCTAGTTTAATTTAATATTATATAAAGCTTCTGTATTGTTAAAATTTATTTTTAAACACTAAAATTTTCTTTCCGTTGAATATGTACCAATAGCAATTGTGTTAAACAGTACTTAAAAATACTTTTTAATAAATCTCCCATGGGTGTAAATATGCCTGTTTAAACATTCATAACTTGTGCAGCCCATAAAATATTTCCAGCAACGAGAAAACCATTTTAAAATCCCTTTTTCAAGGAATTCAAATTTATGACCCATTCTTTACAAAATAAATATGTTTTCATACAATTACATCTCCAGGAAAATTGTAAAATAATTTCAAATATAAATCTATTTTATTTAAAAGATACTAGCCGACAAATATAAAAAGAAAATTCTTTTCTTATTTTCGCTATTGCGTGCGAAAGGAAATGGCTTTACTTATAAACAAGTTTTAACACGATAGTGAATTCTGGAAACTGGATTCTGCAAGTGTAGTCAAGTTTTTCAAGATTATTCACCTCTTGTTTAGGTTTTATTGACATTGCTAATAAGTTTTCAAAAAATTAAATATAGCTTTGTTGATTTATTTATTTTTAAAATTAACAATTTTGTTTTCTCAGTCCGGATGTATAGAAATATTTTATTTATAAATTTATATTTCAGAGTAAGCCTATCTTAAATTCTGAAAGAAAACAAAACGAACAATTTCAAGTTTATCAATTTAATTATTCAAAATAAAGTTATTAAATTAGATAACAACTCTATAATTAATTTTAATGTTAGATAATTTAGTATCAGATTATTTTAAAATATATTTTTTAATAACTTTATTATTCAAGCTTCAACTTTTTATTTATGTAGAAGAAGAAAAAAATTATGTATAGAAATATCATAAATTCTTTGATTTTAATATCACTGGCATTCTGAAATGACGATAATTCTTTATTGATAATCAAGAATGTTAATAATTCATTTTCTAGCAAATAATAATCATAGTTCATTGTAATTTCTAGCAAATCAAACATGTCATAACTTGTTATAATTGTTAACATATTTAGTTTTAGAATGTCTTATATACTTTCGTTACGCATAAAAATGTACAAAATGTTTCTAAACTGAATTTTTAAAAGAATCAAACATATGACGTCATGATAATTATATCACCTATGTCCAAAGCACAACAAATTAGAAGCAGTCAGTCTAAACATATCAATAATATGCTGAAAATTCATTTTAGTAATAAACTGTTTATTATAAAAAATTATATCTTTTATAAGAGTAACCGCTTTAGTTAGATTCTTTTATAATAATAGTAAATACGTATTTTTATTCTATGTTCTGTAGAGATGAATTAAAATAAGTTGCAACATTGCATATCATTGATAAGATCCTATACTAAAATATTCCAGACAAGATTATAATGCGTCCAGTCAGCACTGTAAAAATGTCTTGTTGTTTCTTTATGTAGATTACCGATTATGACCGTTGCTCTTTTGTTTTAGTGTGTCGCGAGTGGCTGATTAGGGAAGATGGTGCATTGGCTTATCGTCTACAAAACGAAGAAAGTAAGTGATTACTGTTCATTTATGTTAAATTGATTTTAATTGATTGGTATTTCAATTCAAATGTATCTTATTTCAATACTTTCTTATTTTTATCTACAATTCGAAAATTAAGAGTTTATTTCAACTTAATTTATATTATAGAATGTAAAATAGTATCTTTAAAGTTCATGGATGTAGAATTTTAATTGTTCAGTTAAATTTAACGTGAAATTAAATGTAAGGTTATGTAAAAATATATACTTACAAGTCAATCAGAATATTATGAATCGAAAGATGTTATATAATTGTATAGGTTACTTATTTAATAGTTTTTATAACTTAATATTTATATCATTATAAATTATTTATATATTTATTGTTTAGATTTAACTTACTCAATGTCCAGAACCTACTTAAGTTGGTAATAACAAATGAATATATGCATTTTCAATGTTCTATAAAAATGAATAACGCAAAGCATTTGTTCAAAGAAAGGATGTTGGTTTTATCAAAGTAACCTAGTAAAATAATAAAATGTAGGTTAAAATTTGTTTCAATTGACTAAGTTTTAAAAATATCAAACAAATGACTATCAATAAGTTTTAATTATTTAGAAATCAGCCATAATATTAGGAATAGATATAATATTCACGAATTAGCTTTTAAAAAATTTGCATCTTTTAATTTCAACTTAAATGTACAACTTGTAGTTCTGAGAAATAACGGTTTTAAGTTAATTAACGTATAATTAATTCTAATATTTGTATAAAATAAATAAAAATAAAACAATGTATACAGATATTGAATGTGACTGAAAATAAGTTATATTTTTAGATTTTGAAATGTAATTCTTTTATAATATAAGCAACAAAAGATTTCTTTATGTACATTTAAAATAAAAAGAGTTAAGAGGAATTTTATATGGCGGTCTAACAGGAAATGGTTTGGAGTAATTTGTTTCGTTATATAAAAAATATAATAAATAGTAAAATAAATATTATTTTTTATATATAATGTATGTTCTATAATATAAAATAACTGCATGATTTTTCAAAACGTGATAGAAATTATGTCTTGAATACAAAACCTGCTCAACACGGTAGCAACATTTGGATTAATCTCACGTAACATATCATAAAGTGTATGGGATAACATGCACGGTTAACTTTACATTTTAATATTTCCAACAATGTGCGACCTTCATGCGTGGTTGACTCCATGTTTCGCGTATTTCTGTTACCCCCGCTCCCTTACAATGTTACCTGTACACCCTAATAACGTGGCGCGTATGTCGTTAATTGTAACTGACATGTATTTTCGTGTCGTTGACCACATGATGTGTTTTTTCCCGACGTTTGACAAGATCTTGGAAACCTTGACACTGGTTTGTTTAACTTCAAAGATTTTTGTTTAATTTTTTTATATTAACAACAATAGATTAATAACATGGTTTTGATTTTAGAGTCATTATGTGCGTGATGTTTTTTAGGAAACAGAATGAAGCAGATAATTTCAATTGGAGTGTGAATGTTGCATGATCATCATTGAAGAAATATATTGTTTTACTTTTTGTTATGGTTGATAGTCAACTGTTTTCCCGCCAAATTTATTTAAATTTAACCGTAACTGTAACGGTTTTTTATTTACTAGTAGATACAAAATGTATTAAATCAATTTTTTTGAATAAAATCATGTATATTTCTTAATTATAATGCGATATTTCCATCACAAGGCTTACATAAACCATTTCGTCGAAAGCAAGTGAATTCTAAGAGATTAAAAAATAAATGTAGCTGCACAAAAATTTAAAAAATATAAGATATTTGTTTTAGAACCACTGCGTATCATAGCACTTCATAGGGGGACATTGTTTCAAGCTATTGTTAATAACACTTGAACATTTGGTTTTAAATTTCATTGTCGGATCAAACTAGAAATTAATTTTAGTTTTATTTTTACACCAAAAATGTTTCAATTTTTAACATACCCTTAATTTTATTTTAAATATATATTAACGTCTTTTTGAATAAAATTTTCGTGTTCTCACAATAACATGTTATTAAATTGTAGTTTGTGGTAACAATAATGATGTTTATGTTACAAACTACGACAAAAAAATTAAATTATTAAATTTATATTTAATTATTATGTTGTTAACATTTTAATTGTTTAACTTTATGAAATATTTATTTAGTTTTATTGAACTTAACATTTAAATTTTGCAATTTGAATTTATCGTTAGTAAAACTAACTGAACTTAATACTATTATGAATGCAATTTAAAACAGTTAAAAATAATTAAAAGAGCAGTTAATTAAACTATAGTTATCAAAATTAGTTTTCTACAAGACAATTTCAAACATGTAATTTGATACAGCATTGTAACATTCTCTTGTCGGAAGGTATACCGCTCATTTTCATCAGTTTTATACTGTTTTCCATTCTAGTTTGACTTACTTTTGCATTAAATTCGCATAAAATACTTGTTTTAACTTTTAAGATGAATTTATACGATAGGAAACCTGTATCTAATATATTATTAAGTGAAAGATTAACCGCGGAATTAAGAATAGTTTACTGTGAATTGCAAAAATTACGGTTTAAAATAAATACGGAAGTACAAAATCTACAAGATATTATTAAAAAACAAAATAAAAACTCATTGAATTTTGAAACATTAAGAAATGTTATCGGTACTTCTAAAAGCGCTCTTATAACATTTTCGAAATATGGTGATACTTCTCCTAGTCAAACTTTATTTGTTAAAAATACAACTTTTTCTGATGCATCATTAAAAAGTTGTTGTAATTTCACAAAAAATAAAAGTTATACAATTTCATCTTCAAAATTACACACAATGCGGTATTATGATTTAAATTATGTTTCTAAAAGAGTACGATTTGATGATACTAGAAGTTCTCATTTAAGAAGAACTTTGAGTGATTGTAATAAACCAAAATTTGATTATATAAAACGGGATAATACTGAAGTAATGAAAACATCAATGATGATTTATAGATTAGAAAAAGTTTTAATTTCCGAACTGCAAAAAATTTGTTATGAATTTGAAAAATTGCGGCTAGAAGTTGGCGTTAAATTTAAAAATCAACAATGTACTTAATTTATTTATATAAAGAAAATATTATGTATTAGAAACATTAATTTGTATTTCGCGTTTGTTTTTTCAGTTTCGGAACATCTTACGGGTAACAGATATCGAAATGCTCAAGTTAGGGAAGATTTTCCTTGCGCTTTGGATGAACAAATTCGTGAACAACAACTTGCAGAACAAGCTGCAGCTCTCTATCATCAAATGATCGCTGAACAGTATGTATGAAAACTAAGAGATTAAAACATATTTAATTATTTGTTATTTTTTAATTATTTTTACATCTATAGAGAAGAACAAGATGCTTTAGTTGCTAAACAATTAGCGGATAAAATTGAAAAGGAAGAATTAGCAAAAAAAAGAGCTATTGAACAAGAAGATGAAGAAATTGCCCGACAAATTTTGGTAAACTAAAAGTTAATTTTTTTTCTAATAATCCTTTAAATATTTAATGAATTTTTAGGAACGTGAAAGGCTTAAACAGCTTGATAAACAACGTTTTCTTGCTCAACAAGCACTTCAAACACAAGCTACCGCTTCTTCATCACATCACGCTCAAAGTATTGAGCAACATTCACCTTTAAATCGCTCACCACGTAAACTTGACTATTATGAAACTCCACGTAAACTGGAACACCGTGAATATCATGAACCACCAAAACGACAAGGTTATTTAATGCCTCTTCCTGCTCAGTCACCAAGTAGAAATATGCAACAATCTCCAACTCATTTACGAAGTTCTTCCGACGATTTGTTAAATACCTTTCAACAATGTTCTATTGCAGATGCTTTAGAACTTGGCCTTCCGGTGGATGAAATAGACGAGAAACGGATGCAGGAAGAACGTGATGCGGTAAGAAAAACATTTATTTTTATAATTAAATTTTTTATGCTTGTAAAAGTTCATTTGAATATTAATTTATATAGTATATTGATAAAAAATAATCAATGTACGATTTACTTGTTTTTATGTTTTGTTTTTAAGCGTTGATGTTTATTTGTTTTTCAGTTTCTTTGTTTTATTTAACTAGTGACTGTCGGCGGTTGTTGCTCTGGTCCTGTTAATTTCATTCATGACTAGAGTTACACTCGTTGATAGTTGATAGTGTTCTTCTATTTATTTTTTAGTAAGTAGTTCATAGGTTTTTTATATTTAAGTTATTTTTTACATACATAAATGTTACAAATATTTGCACGTATATAATTATATATTTATTAAAAATGTAAAAATTATATTATTAGGTATTTCCGGATCGTTTTATTTTGTTTAGTCATGAGTTTATTTTAATGATTTCTGTTTAAATTACGTCATGAATGATTATCTCTAAAAAATTTGTTGCAAAATAATTATTTACCTAATTATAATTGTTTATTGTAAAGGAACTCGCAAGAAAACTTCAAGAACAAGAAAGTTGTTCTGCTGAAGAAGCGCAATTAAATCGTGATAGATTAATGGCTATTGAAGCTCAAGATAAAGAACTTGCTAAGCTCTTACAAGAACGAGTAAGTTTTTTCGGATTAATTTTAAAATAAATTAATAAAAAATTTAATTCAAGGAAAGGGCAAAAGTCCGTCGAGCCAAAGAACGTGCCAAACAAAAAGCTCTCGCCAAAAAACAACAAGAACAACAACTAGAACTTAACCCAGATCAAATTTTACCTGATGACTCATACCAAAACCCAATTGATTTGCTTCAACAACCAGAATGCTCATATAGCTCAAACCATCCTCATAATCCTAATGCACCAAATTGTAGAATTCAACAGCAACAGGATTCCCTACTTCACGATGATGACGTGAACTATAGTTATCCAGTTGATGTGTTACCTACAAAAAATTCTTATGATCATAATTTAAAACATAATTATTCTCCTCAGAAGAATTATGATTTAAGACTTAATGGTTATAATCATAAAAGTGAAATTAGAGCTCTTAATGGCATTGGTGGGTATTTACCTGGAGGATCTGCACAGGGTTTTGTGGGATCTGCTCTCCCGATAATAGATAGTGTTCCTGCTGTAAGACCTACACAGTTAGATTTGAAGTCGCCTATTACGAAAAATATGAAACCTAGGTATAATATAAAAATATTTAATTTTTAATTTTATTGTTAATATTTTTTTTATAGGTCTCCTGATCCGGATTCGATAGAAATCTGTGATCCAATTCAACCAGATAATAGTTATTCTCAACATGCAAATATTGCTATAGCGATAGATCCGACTTATAATAGACGGAATCCATCGCAGACACCTTCCAGTCAAGATACCTCAACAATGTCTACCAGTACCACAACAAGTTCAACTACTAGTCCTGCTATTTCACTTCCTCCTCCAGGTAACTGTCTTTTTAATATAAATATTTAATTTTATGTAGGTAAAAATCTAATTGATTATTTTGTTTATAGATTTATCAGAGGATGAATTAAGCCCAGTACCGCCTTATATGCCAATTCAAGGCCAGCGTCGTACAGCGTCTTTAGAAAAAAAGAAAAAACGAGCTAAAGATGGTTGTAAGCAACAATAAATGGTGTTCATAATATTAGAATCATATATACACAGTTGTTCGTATGTATATTATCTATTATAATAATATAATTAAAATAGCGAAACTAATAAAACTAATCAATTAATCAGGTATTGTAGAAAGTGCGATTATTTAAATCAATCAAATATTATTCATCGATTTTTCAATAGTGATGATATTAATCAAATACGTCCATTTTATTAGAAAATATGAGCTATTTTTATATAATATACATATCTTTTGCAGTTTAATTTGTAATATCGATATTTTATATAATTATTAAAAAAAAAAACCTTTGTATAGGTTATCGTACTTATTTAATAATTTTAACATGTACGGACCAGTTTATTATGTATTTATTTTTTGGCAAGTTAATTTTAATATATTTTGACAATATAAGTTACGACAATTATCACTGCCATGAAAAATGTTTCCAAATTATATTAGGAATAAAATATATTTAAGAATGTACCAGTTTATATTTACATTATTATTATTAACAGAATTGAAATATTATTTACACTTTATTATATTTTGGTTTTGTGTTTGTGATATTATATAATCAAATTTATGTATGTATTAATCATTTACTAAAGTATTGACTGATATTTCTGTAAAATTTTTGTATGCACTTTATATTTTTGTATACATTGGGTTGTAGATATTTTTGTTAATATACTATTTATTTCTGTAATGATTCGTTTTATTTTAAAAATAGTTCTACAATTTTAAGGGTACATTAAATCTAGTACAAAATTGAGCAAAGGTAATGTCAATTTTGCTATTAATCACGGTTTTTTTTTTTTTCTATAAATTCATTTAATTATGTTACGTAAAATTAAAGGAATGAAGACACTTAGGTTTAATATTAAAGTACTTAATATAATTATTCTAATTAGCTAAAAAAATCTAAAATAGAGTATAAGGAATGAATTTTAAAATCGTATACGGAATTATATTATTCAGATATTTTGATGGTTTACTTAAATTGACTAACTAATGGAGAAACTATATTGTTTATGTTTCACTAGCTATAATATTTTCAGTATTTAATGCTTCTCTTTCTGAATCATCTTCAAGAGCTCCTTCTTGAGCAGAAAAATGAACAAATGCTGTAATAAGAAATACTCCAATTTGAGTTGCCATTGTTAAATAAAATATAGCATTTGGTTGTGTTTTTATCGTATGATTATAAACTTGTAAATACATGATTCCTGATATTAAAGGAATTGCATTATCTGCTACAGACAATAAAGAAAATACTTTTCCTCTTTCTGTAACTGGGACTAATTTTGAGACTCTTGACCTTAACGCAGGTGCTACAACAGGACCAAGACCTGAAATTGCTCCTCCTATAAAGAACCACCAAGGTTCCGGAGCAAGTGCGAAAACAATTCTAGCTAAAGAATGTGCAACTGCACCAACCATCATAATTACTGTATCAGACCAATGAAATAATTTATTCATTACTGGAATCCCTATTAACATTGCTACTACTTGAAAAGAAGATTGGAATGTTTTGTATGCGCTAAATTTTTCAGTTTCCCATTTAAAAACCTTAGTTAGGTATAAATATGCCATTGATTTTTCCTCTAAATATTAAAGGAAAAACAAAAATATTTATTTTCATAGTAAAATATTAATACTAATATTTATATATTAATAAGTAGTATAGTGAAGAAGGCCATGATCAAAAATTAATATAAGGA
Source organism: Pogonus chalceus (assembly GCA_002278615.1). Classification (NCBI taxonomy): domain Eukaryota; kingdom Metazoa; phylum Arthropoda; class Insecta; order Coleoptera; family Carabidae; genus Pogonus; species Pogonus chalceus. The sequence goes on along the minus strand of NEEE01008727.1, from coordinate 15,435 downwards.
TAGTAGGCTATGAAAATTTGTTGAAAATAAAAATGGTCGCTATAAATTCAACAAGACATTATTATAAATTTATTATATTGTCTGTGTGTTAGTCAATGAATTAGGAGTTTGAGCCTAAGGCTCTCTTATTATATTGTATGTAAAATATTAGTTTAAATAGCTAATTTGTATGTCGAAACGTTGTATAAGCGTATAAGTTTACATTAACAAGAAATAACCAGTCAACAAGTGAGCTCGGACTGGCGTACGTATATTACTATAAATGTGTTTTTACAAGTTACGTTTGTATCTAGTCGGTGTTAAACTACCGCGCTGCGAGTTTATATCGTTGTGTTCTATTAAATATTAACATATTAAGTGATTTTATGGACAAATAAGTGTTCTGAATGGACCAAGGATTACCAGTGAATATGTAAGTAATAATTATCTCTTTGAAATGTATATAACGCCATTGTTAAAATAAATAATAATAGAAATGTTCTTCCATGTTTCGGTCTTTTTTTAACTAATATTTTAACTGATTGTACAACATGATCTTTATCAAAGAAATCTGTTATCATGTTATTTGCATCACTCCATGGTTTTTGTTTGTCATTTGTTCTCCATTCTAATTTTATTAATGTATATAATATTGAAACTAATAACAAACTAGCGTTAAAAGTAAACATTAATGAGTATGATCGGTTTACTACGTTACTTAATAAATATGAACCTAATGCAATACCAGTAGGCATTGTTGATAAATAAACAACATCTAAAATAGTTACACGAGCTGTTCTGTTTTCTTTTGAACTAACATCGGAAATATAACTAAATGCTGCTGCGAAAATTGCTACATCTGCTCCTGTTAAAGCACTAGGAAACGTTGCAGTATATATTATATATTCGACTGGCCAAGTTGCTAAAATATTATCAATTATATATAAAATTTAAATTTATATTCTTATTAATTACCCATTGATGCATTCAAAATAACCATTAAAGAATAATAAAATTTGCCTACAAGCCCAAATAATAATGGCAATTTTCGGCCCCTTTTATCTGACCACGCACCCATAAAAAATGCTAAAATTATAGGTACGATATGACCTGCGATATCATTCCATTGATGAAACGAAGATACAGTTACCTAAGATTCATTTAATTATTTATATTATATTTATATGTTATATAACATCATTAGTTTTATTAAATACCTGTACTATATCATGTTCATTTTTATATTTATCGTCGGTTAAATGAGTGCATATTGTTTCATTGTAACCATGGTTTACTTTACAAGCTTTATATACGAATAATGCTTGTTCAATAACGGTTGTTAACATAAAAGCCATCATATATAAGAACATTGTTGGTTCCACAGATATTAAAAAAATCCATGATATTAAGCGGTTACGGCGATTTGGCTTTTTTAACTAAAAAAATAAATTCAAATTTGAACGGAATAAATTATTGAATTTGGCGCGTATTTTAAAATTGGTTAAATATAAATCGGTAGATGTCACACGCAAGTAACTGTTTTTTTTATAAACAATTGCTGTTTTTTTTTTTATCATAACAGCAAATTATAGTGTTGGTTAAGAAACGTTGTTTTCAATGAAACAACAGGTATTTTTGTTTGTAGAAAATTGAAAAAATGTATCAGATATATTTAAAATATATGAAACAAAAAATAGTAATATTTAATAACATATATTTGGAACAATGAGGTTAGATTATTTAAAATTTATTTATTGTTACTATGGTTACTACAAAATATTGTTAAAACAAAAAAATTCAATTTGATTTATATTGTTTATTAAGTTATATAATAAATTAATACTTACAGATATATTTGATTCTGAGCCTGGTATCATCTTTATAAATTAATTAAAAATATTATATAATCACAAACTGAAAATGAATATTGTTATTTAAATATCACATGTTCATTTAAATGATAAAATAAAAGTAACGCGAAAGATTGTCTAATTTTTTGGTTATGGCAGACACAACCATGTGGATGTAGTTAATTAAAAACGGTTACTGAATATTCCGAAAATTATTTATACGATAACTTGAATTATTTAATTTATTGTTACTGTAATAATATTTGACCAAAAACAAATTAAATAAATAAAAAACAAACGAAACAATGTTAGCTTTTACTAAAATAAACCAAAAACTGATAATTAACAAGTTATCAATTGCAGGTCAAGTGGTCAGTTTAATTTTTATAAATGATTTATCACAAATGATTGCACTGAAATTATTTAATTCAAGTTTATTATAATATTTACTTACTTAATACTAAAGATATTTTAAACTTCCACACATATTTATATCTTGTATTATAATAGTTGCGCGCACTTCGAAATGTTTATTAAATATTTTATTATTTTCTATGTACGAATGATAAGAATGTCTATGAATTATGTAAATATAGTTTAACGTATTCATTTATTTACTGGCCGTAATTTAATACTATGTATAAAAATTTGCTGATTTTCAAAAATGATAAAAAATAGCAGCATAAGTAAAAACAGTACATAATATTTTTAGGAGTTTTAAAACTATATATTTCGTCATTTTTACTTTTATTTATATTGCACAACAGCAAAATACATAAATATAATGTCATTATCACATTTTTTCTTCCATTTTGACATTATTACTAATATATATTTAGAATTATGTACAATATACAAATAAATTATTTTTTTAAAATTAATTACTAAATATGAATTTAAGAATATATTTTTGAAATTTAATTAGCTAATATTATTTATATTCTTAAAATCATATTTTGTAGAGCTTAAAAAATAAAAATATCTACAAATTATATTTTTTGAGTTAGTACCGTATATTCTAACGCATCATATATTTTTTTTTGATAGGTAGAATTTTTAAATTTACATACAATATTTTTAAGTTTCAACATTATTTTAAATTTAAATTTTTATGTAACAGTTATATTGTACATTTATTATATTTATTTTGAATATATTTAAACATTTAACTATTTTCCTATAACAGTATATTTTTCTAAATATAATTTGCAAGAAATATGCAGTCACATCTAAGCTATAAGGGTATGAAAATAGAAATTCTTTATAAATATATTAGGCCCTTCCATGCTATGCTAACCCAACAATATGTTAATTTAATTTTTAATTAAAAATATTTTCCTTTCGAAATTCAATTCTTTTCCAGTTAATGGTCCCTTATATACAGCTGACCAATAAATTTTTATTTACATAACATAGAATGATAATGCATTTTATTTAAAACTATTGTTTTAATATATTTAAATGATTTTTATCGTTGTTATTAAAAAAATAAACTATTGTTACATTTGCGCAAATTTTTAATTATTTTATCACCAGTGAAAGTTAAAATTTTGATTGTAATTTTGATAAGTTTGTAGTCAAGGAAGCGTTTTATCTATTCAAATTTAATAATTTTATCTTTCGAGATTTTTTGAGACATTTCTAAGATTGCGTTTATATATTTTTATTTATTAAATATAGATGTTAAACTTTTAGAAAATACGTAGATAATAAATTATTTACAGACAAATTTTTGTAAATGAAAAATAAATTAATAAATAAAACACAATATGTTTATATAAATTATTTCAAGTAACTGTAAAAATTGTTTCAATGAATATAAATATTTAAAAAATTATGAAAAAAGAGATAAAATAATTCTATATTTTTGATTGACCTTGTAGGAGTAGATAAAATTATTACATTATATTGAAATAGTTATTACAAATGTAGTCCATTTATTTAATATCTAATTTTACGATATTGTAAAAATAGAAGGTTGCAATAAATAAGCTATGAAATAAAAAGTAATTATATAACAGATAGGAAAATTGACATATTTCGTTGATACGAGTTTCTTTTTTAAATTTATTTATTATTTTTAGAGGAATTTATAATTTTTAAGATGAAATACCAATATTTACTTTAAATATTTATGTATTTGTTTTGGTATTTAATCTTACAATTAAACAAATTCTATATTGTAATCTCAGATATAACTACATAGTAAATATTTGCATATCTGTGGTGAGCAACATAATATTATTTTGATTTGCGTGTGGGAATAAATCTCTGAGTAACTTAAAATCACAATGCATACATTTATGAACTAAACTACTTACAGGGCGATACTTAAGTTTAACAATTATTTACTATTCGTACTAGTACTATACGAGAGTTCTAATTTATATACAAATGACATTAATTTACAGCAAATATTTACAAAAGATTCATTACATTTAAATGAAAAAGTAAAAATAGATTTGAATTATATTTTTAAATTGTTGTTTGTACAAATTTTAAATACATGCATTTGTTTTAAAACATTTATTTATTTTTTAAGTTTAAGTAATTTTATGTATCTTATCAAATGTTTTACAAAGCATTATTATTTATTT
>NEEE01008627.1:16182-29442 GCA_002278615.1 Pogonus chalceus | reverse complement strand
TTAAAATAATTTTTATCGAAATCCGCAAGTTGCCAATAATATTTTATTAATTATTGATATCCAATCAGTTTTGAAGTTAATACGTATTGATTGTTATCGTATTTTATATTTATCGATTAATGTTGAAGATCGCGGAGTGCCATAATTTTTCGAAATCGAACCTTATAATATATTTTTAAGTCATGTTTGTGATTTGCTGTAAAAATAAAACCGCAATAGCGCTTTGTCTTGAGGCGCTATTAATTTTATTACCAAACCTGAAAACCTTATTTATATTTATATTAACAATTTCAAAACATTTTTGTGAGAAAATCTGAATTGTTGCCGATCCTAATATATAACATTTATTAATTTAAAATATCAATAATAAAAAACTAATAATTTGGAAACCGAAACTTTTGTAATCATAGAAGTATTATTAATTTTGTATCGATTTTATAAATATTAATCGCGGATACAAATATATTTAAATAAAATTTGTCTGAAAGAAACACATGGTTCAAATAATATAAATACGATATAGTACATGCATTAATGAAAAGTTTTTAGTTAATTTTTGCAAAATTTTGAAAGTTTATTATAAGTATTTCCTAGCAATAATAAAATTTTTATTATTTTATTCATTATTCAATTCAAATTATTCATGCATTAATAAAAATGTTGATTTTTAAAATTACATGCATTAATTTATGAAATTAAATTATTAATTTTTGTTTTATATATTGTATATGGTAAGAGGTGTGTGTAATTGTAAATAAAATTGTGCATACATTTATAATATCTTTATTTATCTTTTCATTTTTTTTTTTTTTTGTATGCACGAACATGTGTGTAAAGGTTAGAATGAGGTGTAAATATGAGTGTGAATTTAAATCAAAAATTGTAACCACAATTAAATAGTGAAAAAAATTAATAAAATTAATTATAATTGAATGAAAAAATTAAGTGGTTAAAATTTTTGTGCTAGGAAATACGAAAAAAAATTGTAATCCACCTTAAAGTTTTTAAAAATATCCAAATTCTCAGCATCCTGGTAGAGGTAGATAACGGCCGCTCCAATTTCCAGGAAACTGCAAATCTGGAAACAGCATGATCCAGTTGGTCCCAATAAAGCTATACAAAATATAAAAATCCAATAAAAATAAGGTTACATACATGTACATGTATTTAAATTATTTAAAATATATTTAACATCCTTAAGAAATTAATTAAAATCAACTAACCATTGATTTAAATCGATGAATATTGATTAATTATTGATTTGACATAAGTTTGTTCAACAATTAACAGCTACTTGATTGTAACGTCAAACTTGAACCCTCTCCACTGTTGATGAAATATGGACATGCGCAGAAGCTTCAACATATTCATAACCCGAAAAAATTGAAAATAAAAATTGACTTNTTGATGAAATATGGACATGCGCAGAAGCTTCAACATATTCATAACCCGAAAAAATTGAAAATAAAAATTGACTTTTTTTAATAAAATTTTCAATAAATCGATGTTTTTTCGATAAATATACCGATTTTAATTTGTATTATATTGATTTATAGCAATAAAATGAATTAAAACGATAATTTTTCAGCAGCGATTTGCCATTAAACTGCTCTGTGTAAAACCTGACGCCAAGTGATCGAGCCGGAAGACGAGAGAGACCCACTCTGACTTTTGCCATGAGTGCGAGTGAAAAAGCTATAGAGTCTCCTTTTTTCCGCCATCTTGAGATGTCAAAATAATAAAATAAATTAAAATGCAATGATTTTCATTATCACTTAGGCCTTATGTTTTACACTAAATCTTATTAGAATTTTATGACGAATTCGGGAAAAATACTCAAAAAATTCTACACACTTTCCTTTGCCCAAAATATCGATATCAAATTTGGCATTGTCAGAACTTTAAATATCGAATTTTCATGAATTCTTTTAATAAAATTGTAATGTTTTAACATTAAATTAATAATTGTTAACCGCAAAAACATATTTCAATACTTTTATCCCGATTAAAAGCAAAAATTTTTCAAATTTCTTCATTAATGATAGCATATGAAAGTGCCTAATTTTTACTATATTTGCAAATACAACTAAATATCTAACCCCCCGTCGTTAGGCTCACCAATTTGTTACCTCCAAGAGGTAACGTCCCAACAATTAAATAGTACAGTTTGTATTGCAAGGAAACTTGCGGATACATTTTAAGGAATATGTTATCCAAAAAGAAACAATACATTGAACTCAGAACCTTAAAAGCTCTTCTAAAGGGAATAATTAAAAAAATTAATCAATAAACGCAGTATCGGTGCAAACTCAAACAAACAGAATCATATGCAATTGTTAAATTTATTTGTAAACGAAATTTCTGTGTAAATTGCAATATGAATTTAATCTGCAATTCAAGGTATGTTCTGGGTATAATGTTGTTTCCAGATGGTCAGTTCCATTGTTTGCATTCAAACTGGTTGCTGATATATGCGACGAGATCTATCGATCTCTATTTATAAACAATATTTGTTTCATATGGACACTTCAATTATATGCAAAATTCTATTCAAATATCATTTGTAAATTAATTCATACAATTAAAATATTATTTTAACAACTTTATAATTTTTAATTAAAAACCACTAACCTTCTGGGAGGAGAAGACAATGGTTTTCTTATAAATTCTGCAAAAAAAAACAAAATTATTAATATTTATATATAAGTTTATGATTTTAAAGTTATCTATCATCATGCGAGGGCCGCAAATTAAAATAGTGCCCCTCGAAATATTTAAGTTCTATACCGCACTGAAGGCAGCACAAAAGGGAGATTACCCGGGAAATGAAGGGTAGTTCCCCCAGTGTGAACCCAAATTACAAACAAGTTAATCAGGTTCGAAAAGGGGTACAATGTTAAATTCAAATAAATAAAATATTCCCATAAAACAACTTTGTTTAGAAATAATAATTACAAATAGATTCTTACTTCTATGTGCAAATTCTAAATCTTTAAAATTCCCTACAGTATATCTGGGTTTCTTCCAGGAACAGGCGTTCATGGAAGAACTTTAGTTTCATTTGGAAAATTCAGAGTAGTATAAAAATTAAATATAAATAAACAAAATATTCGCATAAAACAACTTTGTTCAATAATAATTCCGAATAGATTCTTACTTCTATGTTCAAATTCTGAATCTTGGAACTACCCTACAGTATATCTTGATTTCTTCCAGGAACAGGCGTTCGTGGAAGAACTTCTGTTTCATTTGGAAAATCCTTAAGTAAACAAAAACAATAAACTGCGATTTTTTCACAATAAAATACATGATTGTATTTGCGTTTTATTTTAGAATGATGAATTTAATGAACAGAAATTTTACATTGTCAGGCCGAAAATTTCGCGGAAAACAAAAGTTTTTGATAAGAAATAGCAGGTATAATAAAAGTGCAATCAAACATACTTAATATACATAACAAATGCAATTTTAGTTAGTTTAGGTATAAAATGGTATGTAAATCGTAAGATTTACGGAATAGCGCAATATTTCCAAATTTCTTAAGCGCCAAGTAATTCGTAACAAGTTTTATGATCATATTACTAGAGGCAGCATAAACTAGAACGTACTATACATCCTACAACATCTCCCTTTTACTTCGCAACCATTCTGGCTTCCCATCTACTGGTTTTAGTCAATAATAACGCTATTCCAAGGCTTGCAGCCGCGTTCACAAACCAGTTAAATTTGAAAACGTTATGTTTACGGTACGACTTAACGATTATTAAAACAGACAATATTTTGTAAAAATAAATTCTAAACTAAGTACCAAATTCATCATTCAATTTATTGTACGATTTATATTTTGTTTTTATAATTTAAATCTCTAAATAGTTGACATGTTGTGTAGGCGATATCTAACAGTGTAAATATAACTTTGCTCAGAAGAAATAACGCTTATGTATTTGCGTCTGTGACTGTCAAATTATTTTATAAGCAGTGCAAAACTATAAAATTATAATCGACAAATTGAATAAACTAGCAAAATGGGATTGTCAGGATGTTATGGAGTCATCAAGTACCTTATGGTACTCATTAATTTCCTTTTTTGGGTAAGTTTGCCTTGTTTTTTTCATATAATAATGTGCATGTGTTATATTGCAAAACTATATGCATATGCTAATGTTTTTTTAAATAAATACTTAACATTAATCATTGTTTTAATTACAATTGTATGATTATTATATAAATTCTTAAAAATTATATTTAGAGCATTTATAAATAATGCATTTGTTTATATTATAAAAATTTAATAATAACAAATGGTACCATTATTATAAATATAAAAATTTATCATCATTTTTTCGATGAACAAATATTATTTCCTGTATTTCCGCATGATTCATATTTATTTTTCTCTGCAAACATTTGTACAGCACACCTAAAAGATATGAAACTTTGATTAAATATACATATATCTATTTAAATAGGAATATATTTTTTTACAATTAAATAAATAAATGCGCGTCTCACCAGTATTATATTAACAAAGTTAGGAAAGGCCAAAATGTTTATTTAAACCATATCTTTATGGGTAAACATTAAATTTAAGTATTATTCTTATTACTCATAAGTAAAAAATGCATATTTTTTTTTTCAGTTGATTGGATTTGCTGTAGTTATTCTAGCAATATGGATGTTAACCGACCCAACATTTTATTTATCAATGGCTCAAGATACAAACCATTATTATGCAAGTCTTTACATCTTCCTAGCTGCAGGAGCATTGATGCTTATTGTTGCATTCTTTGGATGCTGTGGAGCATTTAAAGAATCCCAATGTATGCTGATCTCGGTAAGATATATTCGCAGTTAAAGATGTGCAGAAATTAATGTTTTAATCAGTTCTTTAGTTTTCTACTCGTGATCTTGGTTGCTGAAGTTGCAGCTGGTGTTTGGGCTTATACAAATTCCAATGAACTGGAACTTAAAATACGTAATGCGGTTAAAGACACCGTGCAGAAAGAATATGATATTGTTCAATCTCGTACAGTCACGTTTGATGTCATTCAAAAAAATGTAAGATATTTTTTTTTAAACTTTAAACAGTTATAGGTAATATATTTAAAAAAAATTGTAGTTGCAATGTTGCGGTGCAAACGGCCCAAGTGATTGGCATCAAAGTAAATTTAATAAAAAGGATCAAAAAGAAGGAACAATTGATGTTTACATTTCGAAATTAGCTCCAATTCTTTATCAAATCCCGAAGAGTTGTTGCCGCGAAGGTACTGAAGCTCATGTTTGTGATGGAGCTACCAAATTAGGAATTGGTGCAACTATTACCAACGTCATTTACTCTGAAGTAAGATTTTAGTCATTATTTAATGTATGAATTGATGCATGTAAGAAAGATATTTTAATTTAATTTAATGAAACTAGTTAATTATTTAATGAACTTCCGCAAGATAAACCAACTTTTTTTGCTGCAACATTCTATTATTATACGATCAAATATCAACGGTGAGTCAGTTAAGTTAGAGCAGCATTTTAAAAATAGATTTTTCTATTTTAGTTTGTGTTCATTCATTAAATTGAAATAAATATAAACGATAGTTTTTATGATGAGTGTACTTATCATTTTAATTATATGTTAATGTGTTATTTTTAATTTTATTTAGGGTTGCGTTGATAAGCTGGTTGATGTAATTAAATCGCACATGAACATAGTAACTGGAGTTACCATCGGAATAATCGTAATTGAAGTACTTGGAATAATTTTCGCATTAGTTTTATGTTTCGCAATAAACAGATCTGATAGATACAAGGCTTAAAAAGCCAGTTTAAACTTGAGCCTACTGTTGAATCTCTTTCTAATCTTGAAAATTATTTATACATGATTTGTTCGTCCATTTCTGGAAACATTCCATATTCCAGAATTTTTTAAGTAGGCTGAATGCGAATTAATTAATTATTATTATTATTAAAAAAAAATAAAAGAATAATTGATGTACGATCATACTGTGTCGTTTGTTTTTGCAAATTTACAATTTTATTTTGCACTGTGCCTTCTTTTTATAAAACCAAAATAAAAATGAACGATATTTTTACCAAAGATTTGTATATTTAAAACCATTTTTGAAACTATTTATATAGATATGTTTTTGGTGTTATATACGTAAGATTTTATGTAGAGGAACGTTATTATATATGAGATATATATTATAATGTAATATAGAAAGAATTAACTATATATTATAGTGTTGATTCGAAAAGATATTTTTGTTCTTAATTGTATGTTTTTGTGCAATTTTCGCAGAAACATATTATACATGGTATGATTGTACTGGAGATATTAAATCTGTAACAAATGTACTTTTAACGCGATATCACACATAATTATTTTACTAGTCTTTTTATTTTGTTATATATTAATATATTATTTGTAATTAATCATTTATTATTTATAAGTAAGGCCAATATAACAGTGAATGACAAAACATATTTTTGATAAAAATCCTTGAAAAACTTGTTAATATGCAATATTAACAACGCGTGTGATATCGCTAAAATATGCAGATGTACTCTGTTAAGTAACATGCAAACTTTAATTACAAAGATCTCATTATCAGTAGTAACAAAATGATAATAGGTAGTACCTGAATGAAATATGAATTAAATTTTTCTCTGCACAAATATAAAACATGTTACTTAACAATTTATACGTATTTTATTTTGAATCTGCACCATTCGAATATTAAAAATAAAATATAAAAATACGCACTTATATACACAAATTTTCTATTTTATGTACTAACTTTTGTTCAACAATTAAAACTATTTTTGCTAATATTATTTAAATATATAATAAAATTGCTTAAAAATATATAACAGACAAAAATATATATTTTGGAACTTTATTTGTACAAAAAAAATCTCTTATATAAAATATACTATTCACATATACCTTTGTAATCGTGCCATAATAATATAAAAAAATAAATGTTAGAATATATAATATTTAGATGCTTATTAATATATTGTTACGCATGGAACCATTTTGAAATATTTAATAATTAGGAAGTTTAGTCTTTTATGGAATTTCAAGGTAAAATTACTTTTGTATTAGATCACTAACAAATATTAGATATTAATCAATCTGAATGTTATTATAAAAATTTTTTTAATCATTGCATTGCATGTTTGTTATTCATTTCATTCAATTAAAAAAAAAAAAATGATACAGCTTATTAGTATTTATTCAATGATTTTGCTCTCTAAATAAAAATACTCAAATTTTATTTAATAATCATTTGGAATTATATTAATGTAGCAGTACTATTAAAATGTCATACCGCTTTAAATAATTATATATTTCATTAGATTTAAGATGTATTCTATTTCTAATTTTATTATAAGTTAACTTTTAAACTAATTTCTGGTAATTCATATGGCAATAATTGCAAAAATCCATTAAACAATGACCAATTTAATAAAGACAATACAACTGTCATATAAATAAATATACTGGATCGTTTATGAAACAGGATTTTTATTGAAAATGCAAATTATGACTTACCGGAAATGTAAACTATTTCAAACAACTATAATTAAATGTTGAAAATTTTACATTAGCTCATGGGAAACAGTATTAGAGAAATTATATGGTCTGACTATCCATTTATAGATCTCTTATTAAAAAAATATGTCATCTTTTCCATCCATTTCATCAGTGTTGTAAATATTATCTCCATTAAAGATTTTGGAAATGTAATTTCCAAATTTTGTTAATGGAGATAATTTAGATTTGTTGTAGCAATAAAATAAGTCTTGTAACTTTGTATACGTATTAATTTAGTGCCAAAAAATTTGTTCAACAATTAAGAATTAAAAACGACCATTGATACGTATTTCTCTATTTCCTTCCATTTTAAGGCAACTTGTATTTTTTTTTGAATAAATATTACTATTGTATTTTATGTTTATACTAAAATTTTTATTTTAATATTTCTTTATAATGTATAATTTTTATTTTGTTAATATTAAACAATGCTTTATGGAAATGTTTTAAAATAAATAAAATGTGAATTAATCATAAAATTATCTGTATTTATTTTTTCCTGGTTTAAATATTTAAAATAACATAAATTATAAAGATAAATGCAGTAGATTAACTTTAAGAAACTTATTTACATATTATTTACTATATATTTTACAAAGATACATTTGAATTTGTTTATTTTTTGATAACATTTATGATAATTTTGGAAAAGGTAACATTTCAACTGCATTTGAAAAATGTGAAGTTGGTGATAAAATTGCCGTTTTGACTTTGATTTTTGACAGCTGATTGAATAAAAATAAAATATTAATAAAAATTATTTTAATAAAAATTTCATATTTTATTATGATAAGTGGTTGACTTAAATAAATTGTTATGATAGTTAAATATAAAATATATAAATATAAGGTTGAATTTTAAGGTTATGTTAAAGTAATTACACAAATTTAAGAAATAAATACAATGGCAATGCTTAATGAAGAAAATACTTGGAGAAAAAGTATAGTTTCTCAACTTCAGGAGAGGAATCGAACCCAAACACAATGTTTTCAAGAACTGATAACCTTTCGTATGTACACATTTTTAAAAAAAATATTCATAATTTTTTCTGTACATAATATTTATTTTAGATAATCGATTATTCGATAATGCTAATGCTTTACGAGTTGAAAATATTCAGTTATCAATTCAAAATGAAAAACTGCGACTTAACGATGTAAATACTGATACATCTGGCAGCACTTCTTGTACTGAATGTAAAAAACATGATCAAAAATTACAAATACTCGAACAAAAAATATTAATACAACAAGAAGAATTAACTGAATTGCTTCGAAGAAAAGGGGAGAACGCGCAACAAATAATAGATTTAAATAAAAAGCTGATTGAAAAGGAAAAACAACTAGATACCCTTAATCTTAAGTATAATAATAACAAATTGTTTGGCAGCGTAATTTATTATTCAATTAATATTTTTTTTTCTAGTCTTGCGGAAAATATGGCTGTAAATACTACATTGCGGGCGGAAATTCGAATGTATCAAAATAATATCCGCGAATTAGAAAATATGAACCAAGTTCTTAGAGATGAGCACCAAGCGTTGCAGTTAGCTTTTGCTGCTTTGGAAGAAAAATTGCGGGCCGTCCAGGTATTTTATTTATTTAAATATTTTACGTCAAAAATCAAACAAATTTTTTTTTATAATAAAGGATGAGAATCGACACATGGTGGACCGATTATTAAAAATGAAAAATAATGATGCTGAAAAATTAAATGAAGATAACGATGAATTTTTTAGGTAAGTTTATATTTTTATTAATTTTAAATATTCAAATGGTTTTTGTAAAAATTAATTTAAAATAATTAAACACTAATAAGATTTATATTAATCTGATATATAAATATTGTAAAATATATTTTACACTGTAAAACTTTGTAGTTAGTGTAAATAGTTGGGCTTTTAGCTGGTTTATTGGTATTTGTTGCTTATCTAGCATTCTATTCAGTTTCTTTTCTTTTGTTACATTTTATTTTTTATTTTTTCAATTTTCTTGTTGTACATACGTTTAAGTTTCTATGCAAGCGATGGCACTTTATTTCCAGTGTCGGTGCCACGAGTCAACTAGGCTTTTACACACGTAAACTAAGTCTTTTTGGGTAAGTTTAAAAGTATTTTTTCCATTCATGCTTATAACACTAGCTGCAAAGATTTATTTATTTTATAAGATTGTATTCTTATTACAAAACTGTTATATAAATTGAATGTGATCTTATAAAATCTTTGAAATTATTTATTGGCTTCGCTGGCTGGCATGAATTAGTTTGAAAATAATACAAATAGTTGACTAACAATAAACAACCAGAACACACTTGCTTTCATAAATTAATTTAAAAATAAAACGAAATTTGTTATTAATCTATTTATTTGTAGGAAACGCATAGTTAAAGTGCGTAAAGAATTAGAAGAAGCACAAGAAGAACCAAGAGTTGGGAATATGAATAATACCTCTGCACTTCCTACACAAGCAGTAATTAGATTTGTAAGTTTCATTTCTACCGGAAACAAAATATTTATTTAATAATTATTATTTTTTTAAGGATGCACATGACGGGGAAGTTAATGCAGTTAAATGGAGCACAGTAGATACTTTAGTCGCAACCGGTGGTGCTGATAGAAAAGTTAAATTATGGGATGTTTCGAAAGGTCAGTAATTTCATTGTTGCATCAGCGCACTGGCTTTTTTTATGGGTGTTAATATAATATATACAAAGGTGCTTTGAATAACATCATATATTATGATTATATGTTTTATATAGATTCCATTTGATATTAAAATTATCAAATTACATTTCAGAATAAAATTAATTTTGTTTACTGGAATTTATATAATTTAGGTATAATTTATATGATTTCATGTATTATTTACTGCTTATTGTTTTCATTCATTTTATTTTAATTAATAAAATATGTATGGCAATAATTTCAAGTGTTTATTTTTTTGTTGTATGTATTTTTTAGTTGAAACATTATTTTTAGAAATAAATGATTTTTTACACAGTAAGAAGCATTGTTACATTTTTTGTTTCAGATGTTAATTAAAATATGTGTTTGTTTTCATTTAGTTCCGAAAAATCTAATTGGGCATTTATCGTTTTGTGTTGTTTTGCTGATAAATAGATATAAAATGTTTCTTACCTAAAATGATTATTATTTTCAGGTGTTGCTAAATGTCGTGGTGTGTTAGTGGGCAGTAATGCCGGTGTAATGTCTGTAGACTTTGATTCCACTGGAACTTTGTGTCTTGGTGCCTCGAACGATTTCGCGAGCAGAGTTTGGACTGTTTCCGATCTGCGATTAAAGGTAAGAATGTTTTTTTTGTTTCACTTTTTATTATTACAGGACACTTAGTTTTATTGTTCCGCGCGCCACACTTAAATGTGATTTTATTAGATAATATTTAAATATATGTACTATTAAAATAGTATTATCATTATCAACAATTTATAATTCCACTTTTAGTGTGAATCTAAACGCAAATGTTTCTGCATAGTCGCACGTAACTCATTCAGATACATAAAAGCGTAGATTATTGATAAACTAAATGGGAAACTCGTTAAAATCTTTTTACAACTGTCACCCGACATACCACTGTATAAAGGTGCAAATGTTAGTAATTCCCGTCTAACTTAAGACCGGTAAAGCAACAGTAGCTGTTATCTATTATGCCGACCATTTGGTCTTTTAAACGCCCTCAAAGATATCACCGGTACAATAATTTTACTGCGGTTACTATAGCCTCGCGGAATGGCTTACAGTAGCTCGGTGTATAATTAATTTCTTTCGGTATATCTTACCTTCTATGGTATATAATATAGAAGTGCAGTTTTATCAGAAATCACTTGTTTTTACTTATTTTTTATGACTTTATTTAATAAATATATTACTACCACGTTCACTAGCACAAATACCGGAAAGACTATTTTTTTTTTCGGTGTTCAGCTGTTTTTCTTTTTGGACGCTTCATCCACTATGTGGCGCGCCTGTCGACTTTATATTTTTTGGAAAAATATGTATAAAGAATTTTAAAAACAACATTATAACTAAATAAATTCTTTTTGTAATGTTATATTAGTATAGTTTTATCAGAAATCACTTATAAAACTTATTTTTTACTTATTATTTATTGCTTTATTGACTAAGATAATGGCACGTTCACTTACACATACACCGGAAGAACTAATTTTTTTTCGGTTTCAGCTGATTTTTGTTTTTGGACGCTCCATGTACTAAATGGCGCGCTTATCAAATATTTATGAGCTTAATTATTATTATTTTTAAATCAAATATATTATCTTCTCAATATTGTATTAAATAAACTTATTTTTTCTGGCTAGATATCTCCTCCTTTCTTTTTATCGCAAAGTAATTAAATATATTGTTCTTCGAGTTCTTGAAGAATATTTAACTCTGTATGTATTTGATAAAATTTATTGCGATTTACGATTGACTTAGATTAAGAAAAGGTTTGTAGGATTTGTTCGAAATAATTTTGTCATTTAAACGTTATCAAAAGAAGAAATCATTAGCGATTATTTGTATAGCATAGAACAACACATCACATTCTAAACAAGCTATTAGGAACTGAGGTAAATGCTTGGACAGAATTATGCGCATTGATGTTAGATTATATAGATTATAATCACATCCATTTGAAAGAAAGACGTTTCTTGAGATATAAAAGCATTGCACCGGCCAACAAACTACCAACCAACGACCAAATCTAATCTAAATGAAATAATCTGTTTAAACCATTCTGGGCGTATTTGAAATCAAGTAATCGTGGGTCAGTTCATTGCAACTTTGCAACGATGAAACAAACCCTGTAGCTATGAGCTTTATTACACCAAAGATATCGTATTTCGTGTCACCTGATTGACTAGAAACAATAGACGATAAATAAGCTCTACTTATCTCCAAGTTTGCGTCAATGATTTTCTTTGTAACGCTTCGGTGAATAAATGTATTTATTTCTGTTTTTCTGTTCCATCGTGTGAACTAAAGCGATTAAGAACTATTACATTTTGAATTTATTATTTTACTTGTTACAGTTTTTATTCTTTTCACTCTTTTCAAGCATTGTTTTTACTCAAAGATATCAATAAATTTATGCGGAAACTTTTGTTTAATATACGCATACTATTTTTTTATCTACTCAAAAAAATCTTTGCAATTTTACTTCCTTTACTATATAAGCTAGATTTACAGGAAATAAGGATACGTTTTAATGTCTCTTAATTTAGAAAATTGAGATTCAACTTTAAATATTTGCAAATTGGTTGTTCTAGTAATTGAGCCAAGAAGTAAATGGCCTTAATAATTTCTTTAAAAATGTATTATAGTGTATTTCAATATAGTTTTTGAATAAATTTTGATCATTCTTTTTTGATTTTATCTTTAAATTTTATGCTAATTGGTTGCTTTTATCTCCACTGAAATTATTTGGATATTTATATATTTCAACAGCTTCACGTTTAACTTTAGTATTAAAAGAAAGTATAAACTCCTTGTCTTTAGAGTCGGCCCGGTGCAAACTTAACTTGCGTGCGTGTAATAATTGGATTGAGCAAATGTGAGTTTGAGGCCTCAATACTTCAAAAAATTACTTATATAACATCAACAAAAGAAAAAACTTATGTTTATTTAAACTGTTGCAAAAATATAA
>NEEE01008594.1:1576-16905 GCA_002278615.1 Pogonus chalceus | reverse complement strand
TATTAGGTTACATATTGAGTCTATGAATAATAGGCGAAAACATATTATTTATAGAATGAGGCGACGTCTTTATATAATTTATATATATATATATATTTCTTTATAAAGTAATATTTAAACATTTTTATAGTAGAGTTTTCGTCTAAACTGACAAGACAAATCTCAATGTGAAGGGCTGAGTCTCAACACATCGCAGCTTGGCAACTGCACTACCTACTACAACACCCTGCCCGGTATGTTAGTCGTCTTCAGACAATTCCGAGCCTCAACATCGAAATAAATATATAAATTTTATGTTTGACTGGTTTCCAGATAAATAAACATAATCAGGTGTTCTGACCGTTATTTACAGTTCTGTATTCCAGTAAAATGAGCTCGTGCGACTAAAAATGCGAACATTTTTAGCCTTATATCATCACACAAGAAGATACGAATTTAAATAAGCCTTTCAACTTTTGAGGCTTCAAGAAATATCGTTGCCAACTTTGACTAGACGGAATACGGCCATAGAGGCGTCCAGGCATAATTCTACGGATGAAAGCTTCGCACCACCGCCCGCTCGAGCGAGCGCTTGAACCAAATGTCCGAACCGGCGGTTTCTCTCGTACTGAGCAGGATTTCTATCGCAACGACTGGTCATCAGTAGGGTAAAACTAACCTGTGTCACGAAGGTTTAAGCCTGGCTCACATTCCTTATAGATGGGTGAACATTCCGACGCTTGGGAAATACTGCTTTGCAATGATAGGAAGAGCTGATATCGAAGGATCAAAAAGCGACGTCGCTATGAACGCTTGGCCGCCACAAGTAAGTTATCCCTGCGGTAACCTATCTGACACCTCTTGCTGAAAACTCTTTAAGCCAAAAGAAACGATAGGCCGTGCTTTTGCATTCCCTGTGTTTACTGAACACCGGGATCAAGCTAGCATTTGCCCTTTTGCTCAACGCGTGGTTTCTGTAAGGTTTCTAAGGCCAGCTAAGCGAGAGGACAACTGCGTTATTCTTTGACAGATGTACCGCTTAGTCAAACATTTCGCCTTGCAGTGTCCTCATATCAAATCATGCCGGGGCATGTATGACATACCTACACATTACCAAGAAACATACATCTCTGGAAACGTATAATTTTTCGAAACAGAGAATTGCCGGAAGAAATTATAGCACCATACGAAAATATGTCCAATATTAAGATTCCTGTCACCCACTAAACACCTGGTTTAATAATACCATAACAGTTGTCGCCGGAGCGCTCAACATATGCCTTTTGCCGAACCAAGTAAGTGAAGAAACGATGTAAATAGTGGTATTTCACCGGCGATTATTGCTTATATCCCACTTATGTTACACCTCTCATGTCTCTTTACTGTGCCAGACTAGAGTCAAGCTCAACAGGGTTTTCTTTTCCCGCTAATTTCTCTAAACCTTTTCCCTTGGCAGTGGTTTTGCTAGATAGTAGATAATTTGGCTATGTACTGCAGCACGGTTTATTGAGTCGAAGGGACTCCCGCCGTTTACTCGTGCTTGATTGAATTTCTTTACGTTGAGATTCAGAGCACTGCGCAGAAATCACATTGCGCCAACACCTGCTAGAGCCATCGCAATGCTTTGTTTTATTTAGACAGTCGAGTTTACCTGGCCCGTGGTCTGAGTTAATCGCTGAATGATGGCCAAAGTGGACACTTAGAGATGCTAATAAAACAAGGTCTTTAAGACCAAGCCTCAGTTACACCCCAAATATGCACACACATCATATACCTGAAAAAACAAACGAAATAGTAAGTAACACTGAAGTTAACCTTGCCCAGGCCCGGCACATCCGCCGAAACCCACTTTGCGACCAAGCCTGACAAGTCCCGATTCTCAGAGCTAATGCTTATGCCGAAGTTACGGATCCAATCTGCCGACTTTCCTTACCTAATTTTTTTTTTCTCTTGGTGGGGGAAATGCTATAACGCACTTAGTGTGGGACTCGTATGTCGTTTTGACCATACCCACTAAAACCTGACCACCTATATATATATGGTTTTTTCTACAGCACGAATAACTTCTTTTTGGCATTACTTTCCGAGCTGCCCCCTCATCCTTCTCAGCTAGTTATTCGTGCTGAGGATTGTCAGGTCCGGTTAAGTTTTTGTTTTCCCTGATCCTCTTCCACTTGCTCCTTTTTCCGCATTACTGCGTTAGCAAGTTGTTTTATAGTTGACCATTGTTCTTCACCTTCCAACATTATGTTTATAATGTTTTTAGGGCTTATGTTTTTTCCTAGGTCCTTTTCCGCCTTTTCCCTTTCTGTTGTCCATTCAGGGCAGTTGAAGAAGGTGTGCTCGGCAGTATCCTTCCCTTGCTTACAGTAAGAGCAGGTAGCTGAGTCCCTCTTACCTATCTTATGGAGATAGGCTTCAAAGGAACCATGTCCGCTTACGAGTTAGGTTAGGTGAAAGTCTAGCTCTCCGTGCTTCCTATCCTTTCACCCCTTTATTTCTGATATGAGTCTCCTCGTCCGCACTCCCGTTCTTTCAGTGTCACATCTTGTTTGCTACGCACTCATAGTGATTGCTTTAGCGGTTAGGGCCTTTTCTTTGTTCTTGTTGTATGTTACCTCCCTCTCCTTTACTAGCAGGTCTATAGGGATTTTTCCCGACAGTACTTGGGCTGCAGCTGTCGAGGCAGTCTCAAAGGCACTGCAGATTTTAAGTGCCATTTAACCCTGCACCCACTCATACATTTGTGATACATTTGTGTGTACTTTTCGAGTTGCATTGTTTTGCTCCAGATAGGTGCTGTGTACAGCAGTATTGAGTTTACCACTGCACCCAGTATCCGTCTTTTTGTTGCGCCAATGTTTAGTAGGAGTCAAAAGAGATTTCTTGTAGCCTTTTTTGCTTTTTTGGCAGTGCGGGTGATGTGTTCTCGCATCTCGAGGTTTTTTTCTAAGAATACTTCAAGATATTTGATACTGGGTGACGTTTGGATCACTTGGTTCTGGATCGTGAGGTCCATTTCCATAAGCGGCCTTCTGCTAGCCAGTATTACTGCCTCCGTTTTCTCTGGTGCCACCTACAGGCTTTTGTTTTAAAGCCATTCGATAATACTGTTCAATGCTACTTTGGTCTTAAGTTTCATTTTAGCTTCAGTCTATGCTGTGACCACGATGCCGACGTCGTCTGCAAAACCTATAGCAGTTAGTCCATCTGGGAGGCCAAGCCTGAAAACCCCATCATACAATATGTTCCATAGAAAGAGCCCAAGCTTGAATCCTTGTAAAACTCTACACGTCATTTCTATTTTGGAATTATCGCCGGTCAAGATATGTCTGCATGATAGCTCATCGTAACCCGGACTAGATAAGTGTTGATCTTTTTGCTTATCATTGCCTCTATAATATGTATCCAGCTTGGACTGTTAAAGGCGATTCTTATGTCAAGGGTCACGAGTATGCAGAAACCCTTCGTGTTTCTTGATCAAGTTCCCTTTTGGAGGCAGTTTATTACCTCTTTCATCGCGTCAGTAGTGCACATACTATTCCTGAAGCCGAACTGATATTTTGACAGTCCTTTCATAGACTCCAGTTCTTGGTTTATGCCATCGCAGATCAGTAGTTCTGCAATTTTGTCTAGCAAGTTTATTAGGCATATGGGTTTATATGAAGGGGTATCTGTCATGTTCTTCTTTGGCTTCTCTATAAGTACAAACCTAGCTTCTTTTCATTCCGGCGGAAACCTTTCTGACCTGATTATAATATTTACAATCTGGCGGAAGGTTTCCGGGTGTCTTAGTACAGCGGTCTTGGCGATCTCATGTGTTATTTGATCTGGACCGGCTGCTTTCTTTTTCTTTAGGCTTGAAACTGCTTGAATAAGCTCAGCTTTCTCAAAAGACGGTGGTGTGGGCATTAAGTCGAAAACGGCCTTATATCCCCAGTCCACCGGTTCTTTTTGAGGAAACAGTCCTTTTGCAATTTTGAGCTGTGTTTCATCGCTCAAATTGATTTGCGATCTGATCTTTCCAACCACAATCCTGTAACTCTGCTCGAATATGTCTTGGTCCAAGTCTTGTATGACTCTTATCCAAGCATTTCGTTTAGCATCAAGGATTGCCTTTCTAAAAACTCTTGTTGTATCTTTATACTCTTTTTATTTAGTGTCTTTTTACTCCTGGGTTGATAAATCTCTTTTGTTGGTATAAGCGGACTTCCTACGTGCTTGGAGGCAATTCTTGCGTAGGTTACCGATTTTAGTTGTTCACTAGTAGGCTTGTGTTTTATTGTTGCTATTAAGAGCATTTATCCGTGGGAAGGTTTTTTTGCACGCCCTGACTACGCAGTCTGTAAAAACGGCTGCACATAGTGCTCTTTTTTCTGCCCTTAGTATATATAGCAAATTTTTTTCGAAAATTAGCATTTTTTTCTTCGAGATTTTCCAACCTCGGGGCTGTCTCGAAAGCCAGATTCCGTCAAATCAAACGTGATTATCTTGTGAAAACTGAAGAGAAAAGGATATCCGACAGCTTAATCACATGTAGATGTTTAGTCATAGTTAAATCTAGGACCGACTCTTTTTTCCTTCTTACAAACGTAGGACTTGTTCCCAGGTTTGCCACTACTAACTGATGTTGTCATCCAATCAGTCAAGGTTTCATCTCTGCTATCTTGCTTGTCACCCCAGAGATAGAATTTTTATTAAAATCGCCTCTGAGAATGACTTTTTCTTGTACTACTCTCATACTGCTTCCCAGATCATCTAGGAAGGATTCGAAGCTATTTATGTCCACATTGGGTGAGATGTAACAGCTGTATATCTTACTTGCACCTTTCTCTGCCCATGTAAAACCGTTTCCGAATCCTTGATTTTTAATGGGTATTTGGTTGTTTAGCATGATTATATTGTCATCTACTTCTCAATCGGTAAGCCATAGTTTTTGTTTTGGTAGAGATTTGTTTGGTTTGCTTATAATCAGTACATTAACATCCCTTTTTTTGCTGTTGACGTTATGGCGTTGTGTGAGTCTCGCATTCTGCCTGCGTTTGCTTGCAAGCATTTGATTGCGGAACTCTACCCCGACCTTTATAATTTATTTGCCATTTTACTGAATAGAGCACTCAGGGTCACAGCTGGAAAACCTTTTGAGATAGACACGCTCAACTGCTTTCTTTGCTGTTTCTCTATCATCTGGGCTTGCGTTGGACCTTCTTTCTTTGATGTAGCCTACCAGGACTTGAAGATCTTTCTCCGCCTCCTTTCTGGTTACACCTTGAGAGCAGCAGTATTTGAGATATACCTCCTTCATATTATTGGTGTCTTCTGGGAAACCCGGAGCTCTTAATTTTACCTAGACTGACACGAATGTCTCTCGCTATTAGTGGCTTTTTTGATGTTTCGACAAGTATGCCAGATAAAGCCTTGCTATGTCAAAGACTAAAGCTGTGGAGAGATGACCTTCTAGCTGCATCTGGTTGATGCGGGTGTAATCTAGAGAGATCTCGCATCTCTTAACCCTAGGTGTTATTTCGGCAGTCGCATTGCTACCGTCGTGTCCGGTATTTGTGCCAGCACGGAGGCTAGAGAGTTCTCCCAATTCTCCTTGAAGACATCCGCCGTTTACAAACCTTATTTGTCTGGGTTGTTGTTAAATAAGGATTTAGTGTTTCCCTGTTTGAATTCGCATGTCTCAGTCTTTTCCAGTGCATTTTCAAGCAGCTGAATGCCAATTTTTCCATTCCTATTTTCCCATATAAGCATTTTTAGGCTTAGTTTTATCGCCCATAGAGCTAAAATGTGCTTGTCCGTCCACTTTTGTTTTTTTTGTTTGATCGTTTTTACCAATTCGGTTTGTTTTAAGAACGTTTGTTTTTGCCCTTTTAAGTTAAATTTTTTTCGCTTTTTGTGTCTCGGGAAACCGGGTAATTTTTGGCAGATCTAATGTCTTCTTATATACCAGGCACCTGGTTGTGTTTGCAGGGTGTCCTTTTACCTTGCAGATGTCACAAACGCTTTTGTTCTTGCACTTTCTGCGGATTTGGGCCTCTTTGCTATAGTTTATGCAACACTTTGAACGGTCCGGTACTGTGCATTTTTGAGCGGTGTGTCCAACATTCCAACATCGGAAACAGGTTATCACCTACCTATCAGGGATGATCCTGCAGGAAAAATAACCCGATTCTGACGTTTGTCAATCAGATCATTCTCTGCTCGTCTTCTTTACGTAGGAACACCATGGCGTTTTGCGTTTGCGCAAATTTTTTGCGCAGGGAGGCATTGTGAATGACATTTGCCGCCTCTTTGTGCCCTAATGTTTCTTCTATTGCCTGTTACACCTCTTTAGGTATGGCAACGGCTTCTATGTCCTTTATATGTACTATTGCTTCCGGTTTTGATCTTAGGGTTTAGACTTTGTCCTTTCTGAGATTATTTTGTAGGGCTTTCTTTAGCAAGCTCGCTTCTCCACCCTCCGGTTTTCTGGTTACTGTCAATACCAGGTCTCCGATTTGGGATTCACGGACTCCTTGAATCTTGCTTCTGAGAACCTTTGTGTGCATCCCATCTTTTACCGCCCTAAGCATGCTGACATATGTGGCGTCTCCTGCTTTTTAATGATGAATGAATCGGTTCTGTTTGATTTTGCCTTTGTTTTTGTTTAGCTTTGGCTTTCCTCCCGGGCTTTACGTGGATGGATACCTCATCGTTATGTGTGGCTTCTGTCTCTTCCAGTGTCACCAAGAAGTCTTAACGCTTTCCGGACAGTTGTTCGTCCCAGGAAAGTGCTAGCTTCTTCTTATTCTTTTCTGCGACATCGCTGATTACTACTTCAGCCATTTGTCGTAGTTCTTGCGTGTCCCCGTCATCAATCTGGTAGATTAATCTTTGTACCAGTTCTTTGCCAGTGACCCTAGAGGCGGTGTAAATTTTGGCCACTTCTTCTATAGGTTCCACGATCTCTTAAAATCTGTTTTTGTAGAGACGTTGGATACCTGTTTCCATCTTTAGATCATATTTAGTTCTTACGACTCCTAAATCCCAATCCGAGTCCAAAGTTAGTGGGTTAAAACTCACTGTTTTTTTATGGGTAAACCTTTGTTTTACAGGTTTTCCTCATACTAAACTTGGCTCTGGCCATTGCGTCTCCGCGTCGCACATGACCGGTTTTTCTTTTCTTGGCGCGGTTAATTTTGCCGTTTTGTCCGCCCTTTCTTCTTCCAGCTCGTCTAGCATGGCCTCAAATTTCCCATGTTTAAGTATTGTGGCCACGATGACTAGTTTCTTAGCGCTGTTTACCACTTCTCGTCTGATATAAGTGACAGAGCCCATGATTTTTTGTAATTCGTTTATACCATCCAAAAGATTTTGGAAGATACTAACAATGCTTGCCCAGGCGGCTTTTTTTGTTTCGCCTCCCGGCTCTTTTCTCTTCCTTTTGAGATCATCGACATTTGTGTTAATTGTAAAGACATCTCCGATTGACCCTTTTCGTTCTCTAAATGTCAGCCTTTAATGGAGAAAGATATTCCTTCGAGAAGGTGGAGGTGTTTTCTTGAAAATTTGACTTCTCCTGAACTAATCTTACATTGTGCCAGATTTGTTGTTGGTCTGGCAACTTCCTTTCCCAGTATCTGTGCTCTCGTTTTGGGGTCCGCCGTCTTTACCAGTTTGTACATGACCTCTCCCACATATTTTGAAGTCAGCAACGGTCATCGCGGCTTGCATCCGTTCAGAATTTTTGGTGGGGTTTGTACTTGCGTGGGTTTGTTAATTGGACAAACTTTCTATCATTGGAATTTATTGTCTAACCCGGCCGTGCATTTTATACCTTTTGCCAAGTTTCCTTCTTACAGCCGCCTCAACTAGGGAAACAGACGCTGTTGCCATGCCGCACTTCTAGTGACAGACGCATGCGCAGGGCGTCGAGACTAGGATTCGAACCTAGGTCACTACGTTTACAAATAGTAAACGTAGGGTCTTACCACTAAACGACTCCGACGACTTTCCTTACCTTTTTTTTTTTTTCTTTTATGATGGCAATGCTTTAGCGCACTTATTGTGAGACTTGTCTGTCGTTTCGACCATTCCCAGTAAAACCTGACCACCAATATACATAAGGATTTTTTACAACCCGAAGAACTACCTTTTGGCATTACTTTCCAAGCTGCCCCCTCACCCTTCTCAGCTAGTAATTCGTGCTGAGGATTGTCACGTCCTGTTAAGTTTTTGTTTTTTCCTTGTTCTTTGCCACTTGCTTCTTTTTCCGCATTATTACGTTTGCAAGTTGTTTTATAGTCGACCATTGTTCTTCACCTTCCAACATTATGTTTATAATGTTTTCAGGGCTTAGGTTTATTCCTAGTTTCTTTTCTGCCTTTGCCC
Organism: Pogonus chalceus; assembly: GCA_002278615.1. Classification (NCBI taxonomy): domain Eukaryota; kingdom Metazoa; phylum Arthropoda; class Insecta; order Coleoptera; family Carabidae; genus Pogonus; species Pogonus chalceus. The sequence goes on along the minus strand of NEEE01008594.1, from coordinate 8,550 downwards.
TTTCTGTTGTCCATTCGAAGCAATTGAAGTAGGTGTGCTCGGCGGTATCCTCCCCTTGCTTACAGTAAGGGCAGGTAGCCGAGTCTGTCCTTCCTATCTTATGGAGAAAGGCTGTAAAGGAACCATGTCTGCTTACAAATTGGGTTTGGTGAAGTCTAGCTCTCCGTGCTTCCTATCCTTCCACCTTTTAACTTCTGTAATGAGTCTTCTAGTCCACTCTCATGTTCTTTCAGTGTCCCATCTTGTTTGCCAGGCACTCATTGTAATTACTTTGGCGGTTAAGGCATCTTTTTTGTTCTATTTTTAGGTAACCTCTCTTCTTTACTAGCAAGGCCGAAAATACTTGCACTGCAGCTGTTGAAACAGTCCTATAGGCACTGCAGATTTTAAGTGACATTTGTTTCTGCATCCGCTCATACATTTGTCTATATTTAACAGGTTGCATTGCTTTGCTCCAGATAGATGCTGAGTAAAGCTGTATTGAGTTTACCACTGCACCCAGTATCCGTTTTTTTATGGCGGCTAGACCTCCAATGTTTGGTAGGAGTCAAAAGAAGTTTTTTGTCGCATTTTTTGCTTTTTTAGTAATGCTGGTGATGTGTTCCCGCATCTTTAGGTCTTTATCGAAGAATACCCCAAAAAATTTGATACTGGATTACGTTTGTATCTCTTAATCCTGGATCGTAAGGTTTATTTCCAGGAGCATCCTTTTGTTAGTTAAAATAACCGCCTCCGTATACTCTGGTGCCACCGGCGGGCTTTTGTTTGTAAGCCATTAGATGATACTGTCCACTGCTACTTTAAACTTTAGTTTCAATTTGGCATCAGTCCATGCTGTGACCACGATGCCGATGTTGTCTGCAAAACCTATCGCATTTGCTTCATCTGGGAGGCCAAGTCTGAAAATCCTATCATACCATGATGTTTCATAGAAGGGGCCCAAGCTTGGATCCTTGTGAGACTCTGCACGTCATCTCTATTTTTGATATATCGCCGATCAAGATGGGTCTGCATTTAAGATAGCTCATCGTAACCGTGACTAGATAGGTGCTGATATTTTTGCCTATCATTGCCTCTATAATATGTATCCAGTTTGCACTGTTAAAGGCGTTTCTTATGACAAGAGTCATGAGTATGCAGAAACTTCTCGTGTTTCTTGATCGGGTTCTCTTTTGAAGGCAGTTTATTACCTCTTATATCGCAACAGTGGTGTACATATCTTTCCTGAAGCCGAACTGATATTTTGACAGCCCCCCCATAGACTCCAGTTTTTGGTTTATTCTGTCGCAGATTAGTTGTTCTGCAATTTTGCCTAGCCTGTTTAATAGGCATATGGATCTATATTAAAGGTTATCTGTCATGTTCTTATTAGGCTTTTCTATTAGTACTAGCCTAGTTTTTTCCATTCCCGCTGAAACCTTCCTGACATGATTATATAATTTACAATCTGGAGTAAGGTTTCCGGGAGTTTTAGTATAGCGGTCTTGGCAATTTCATGTGTTATTTGATCTGGACCGGCTAGTATCTTCTTTTTTACTCTCGTAACTGCTTGGAGGAGCTCAGCTGTCTCAAAAAAGGATGGTGTGGGCATTAGGTCACAACGTCTGTATGTCCCCAGTCCACCGGTTCCTTTTGAGGAAACATTCCTTTTGCAATTTCGAGCTCTCTTACATCGCTTATTTCGATTTGCGATCTGATCTTTCCAACCTTAATCCTGTAACTCTTCCCGACGATGTCTTGGTCCAAGTCTTGTTGGACTTTTATCCCAGCATTTCGTGTAGCATCAAGAATTGCATTTTATTAAGAATCTTCTTGTCTCTATATACTCTCCTTATCTAGGGTCTTTTTCATTCTGGGTTGATAAAGCTCTTTTGTAGATATTGGTAAACTTTTTACGTGCTTGGAGGCAATTCTTGCGTAGGTTACCGATATCTATTGTCTACCAGTAGGTTTGTGTTTTACTGTTGCCATTGGGAGCATTTTTCCGTGGAAATGTTGTTTCGCACGCCTTGACTACGCAGTCCGTAAAAACAGCTGCGCATAGTGCTCTTCTTTCTGCCTTTAGGATATTTGCCAACTTCCTATCGAAAATGGGCATTTTTACTGCGAGATTTGCCAACCTTGGGGCTGTTCTTGTTGCTCTTGGTTGCGAAAGCCAGATTCCATTATATGAATCGTGATCATCTTGTGAAAACTGAGGATCTTTTCTTCTAGGATTTCTTACAGTTTAATCACATCTGGATGTCTTGTCATAATCAAATCTAGGACCGACTCCTGTTCTCTTCCTACAAAGCTAGGACTTGTTTCCAGGTTAGCCACTACTAACTGATGCTGAGTCATCCAATCAGTCAAGGTTTCACCTCTGCCATCTTGCTTGTCACCCCAGAGATAAAATTTTGCGTTGAAATCGTCTTCGAGAATGACTTTTACTTGTACTTTTCTGATACTGTTTCCCAGATCTTCTAGGAGGGATTCGAAGATATTTATGTCCACATTGGATAAGATGTTACAGCTGTTTATCTTATATACACCTATCTCTGCCCATGTGAAACCCTTTTCGGATCCTTAATCTTTAATGGGAATGGCGTTGTGTAAGTCTCGCGTTCTGCTTGCGTTTGCTTGCAAGCATTTGATTTCGAAACTCTTCCCCGACCTCTTTAATATATTTGCCATTTTACGAATAGAGCACTCAGGGTCACAGCTAGACGATCTATCAAAATAGACACGCTCAACTGCTATTCTTCGCTGTTTTTCTATCAACTAGGCTTGCGTTGACCTTCTCTATTTGATGTAGCCTTCCAGGACTTGGAGATCGTTTTCCGCCTCTTTTTTGGTTACACCTTGAAAGCAGCAGATCTAATGCTTTCTTATATTCCAGGCACCTGGTTGTGTTTGCAGGGTGTCCTTTTACCTTGCAGATGGAAAAAACGCTGTTGCTCTTGCACTCTCTGCGGATTTGGTTCTTTTTGCCACAGTATCTGCAACACTTTGACCGGTCCGGTCCGTTGCATTTCCGAGCAGTGTGTCCAACATTCTAACATCGGAAACAGGTTGTTAACTTCCTGTCAAGGATGACTTTGCAGGAAGGTAACCCGATTCTGACGATTTTTATTCTCTGCTCGCCTTCATTACGTAGGAACACCGTGGCGTTTTGCGTTACCGCAAACTCTTTGCGCAGGGAGGCAATGTGAATGACATTTGCTCTCTCCTTGTGCCCTAATACTTTTTCTATTGCCTGTTGCACCTCTTCATGTGTGGCAACGGCTTCTATGTGCTTTATATGGACTATTGCTTCCGGTTTTTGTCTTATAATTTGAACTTTGTCCTTTCCCAGCTTATTTTGTGGGGCGTCCTTTATCAAGCCCGCTTTTCCGCCCTCCGGTTGCCTGGTTACTGTCAGTATCAAGTCTCCGGTTTTGGAATCACGGACTCCTCGGATCGTGATTTCCAGACCCTTTATGTGCATCTCATCTTTTACTGCCCTAAGCATGCTGATATATGTGACGTTTGATTTTGCTTTCGCTTTTTGTTTAGCCTTGGCTTTTCTCCCGGGCTTTGCACGGATAAAGACCTTAGCCTTATGTTTGGCTGCTGTCTCCTTCAGTGACACTCGGAAATTTTCCAGCTTTCCGGACAGTTGTTTGTCCCAAGGGAGAGCTAGCTTCTTTCTACTCTTTTCTGCGACATCGCTGATAACTACTTCAGCCTTTTGTCGCAGTTCTTTTGTATCCCCGTCATCGATTCGGTAGATTGTTCTTTGTACCGGGTCTTTGCCAGTGACCCAATTGCCGGTGTGAATTTTAACCACTTCTTCTAGAGTTTCCGCGGTCCCTTAAAATCTGTTTTTGAAGAGACGTTGGATATCTTTTTGCATTTTTAAATCAAATTTAGGTCTTCGCTTACCTACAATAATCTATCGACTAGAGGCTCTTTACCTTTAAGACCTGCTGCGGATATAGGTACCAACCGGCGCGACACCTCCACGTGGCCCTCTCCTAAATTTTCAAGGTCCGAGAAGACGGTCCGGACACAGCCGCACCTGCTGTGCTCTTCGCGTTCCAAACCCTATATCCGTGCTTAAGAATTACTGGGAACTCGAACGCTCATACAGAAAAGAAAACTCTCCCCGGATCTCTCAACGGCGTATCCAGATCCTTTTAGGTTATCCCGACGAACACTCTAACGAGAGCTTGACTTATAAACGATTTCGCTGCCGGGTTCTGGAATAATAACTAGATTAACTTTCGCCCAATGAGTAAGACATTTTAAAATATATTTCAAATTTTGTATATATAAACACAACTATACATATATTTTGATTTTTTTTTCTGTTATTTAATATATTTCATAGATTATTTACAATTATATACAAATAAATATATGAAAATACTTTTTACTAAACAAAGCACACACAAATACATTAATCACAAAAATAAAAACGCATCGAAACAAACAAAACACACACAAAATACAACACAACACAACACACAACATATAAATCTTCGAAAATAACAACGGCGTAACACTACAATGACTATTAATATAACACCAATAAATATATGTTGAACAACCAATATATAGTTGAAAGAGATTTTATTAAAAAAACTATAAAGGACAGATATACACAGCACGTAGAATATGTATATGTTATAAAAAATTTCCGATCACTTTTTAAACAGACCTTACATTAAATATGCATGATTACAATTACATATGTAGTTGTTCAAATAACACACACAAAATATAAATAAATATAGTAATGCGCGCGCACCCGCACAGTACTTAAAAGTAAAAAGATTTTCTATAAACGGTAAGCTGTCATAAAATATAGGTACCGTAAAAACTTTTATTTTTGTANGGTACCGTAAAAATTTATCTTTGAAAATTATAAATATATTTCATAATATATATAATAAAAATCAAATGGTTTTTATACAAAAATTTTTTAAGTAATAAGATTTAACACACTACATCAACATCGGATTTCTCCTAGGGCTTAGGATCGACTGACTCGTGTGCAACGGCTGTTCACACGAAACCCTTCTCCACGTCAGTCCTCCAGGGCCTCGCTGGAGTATTTGCTACTACCACCAAGATCTGCACCAACGGTGGCTCCAGACAGGCGCACGCCTAGTCCTTCTGCGCTCACCGTTGCGACCCTCCTACTCGTCGGGACCTAATGACGATTGGTCATGCTTGCACGATACAAACGCCTCTACTGTCCCGACGGGTAAGTATAAGCATGATGCTTCAGCGCCATCCATTTTCAGGGCTACTAAATTCGGCAAGTGAGATGTTACATACTCCTTGGCAGATTCTGACTTCCATGGCCACCGTCCTGCTCTCTTAAGTTACCAACGTTTTCATGGTATCCCATAAGCATAAATTAAGGCGCTTTAAATTAATGTTAGGTTCATCTTATAGCGCCTGTTCTGCTTACCAAAAATGCTCTACTCGGCACTCATTGATTCGTACTCTTTCTTCAATATTATCCGAAAATAATATTCGTTGAGCAAAGTAGGAATCTTACCCATTTAAAGTTTTAGAAAAAGTTGAGACCGTTTGGACCTCAATACCTCTAATCATTTGCTTTGTCGTATAAAACTCATACACATTCATGCTATCGAGTGTCAGCTATCCTAATGGAAACTTCGATAGGAATCAGCTACTAGATGGTTCAATTAATCTTTTGCTCCTTTACTCAGTTCCGACGATTGATTCGCACGTCAGAATCGCTACAGACCTTCATCGGGGTTTCCCCTGACTTCGTCCTGACCAAGCATAGTTTACCATGTTTCGGGTTTCAGTGTGTATGCTCTTGGTGTGCCGCACCTCGCAATAAGTGTCCGATGCCCCGGGAATGCGAAGCAGCCTCTAAATATAGCCGCCTATTTTCCCTCTGTCATCACACAAGGTGAAAGGTTTATTTTCATTACGCCTTTAGATCTATACTATTCGATTATTATCTCAAAGCCAAACGACTCGCATACATGCTAGACTGCTTGGTCCGTGTTTTAAGACGGGACCTGGGAATGGTCATATAATCTAAAGCAAATAGCATTTTATAAGCAGAATTAGCATATAGAGTCCGGCTTTCAACTATAAACCATATAGCCACTTGCTAAAGATCAATAACGCTCACTATAAAATTAATGAGCGACCAAATAACCTAGTATACTATACCGTCGGGTGGCCACCAAAACACCACATATAGTCTTTATAAAATAAAAATTTTAATTAGTCTACTGTTTCAGGTCACGACGTCCTACTAGAAGAGAAGTGCATGCCTTTGTTAATATATTATGCAATAAGTAGTAGAGCGTACATAATAAAAATAACATTTTAAAAATATTATACATGATATACGTTCAAAATACTATCTATACTCTTTACTTACGCTAAAACAAATGTATCTCTTCTTTCAAACTTTCGGGTTTCTCAGGTTTACTGGCCTGGCACTCCCTATAAGCGTGCAAACCTCTTCAAGAAGGACTTGAACGCGCTTATAATACTCATGTTAAACAAGCTCTCCCAAACACTACATTGCCCAGTAGCTGTAACCGACACGGGCTTTAGTGCTGGGCTTTTCCCTGTTTGCTTGCCCCTACTAAGAGTATCTTTGTTAGTTTCTTTTTCTTCGCTTATTAATATGCTTAAACTTAGTGGATAGACATATCTGCTCTGCAGTTGCATAATATAAATTCATTATAACTTTTTCTAAATTTTTTTCTTTAAATATTATCAAAAGAGAAGCATAAGAATAAAACAGTGATAACACTCTATAAAAATTTATATTTTTCTACAACTGTTCTTTTTTATACAAGTAATAATTAAATGTAATGTGTTTTTAATAATATTCAATAGTTGATAAATATATTTAAAACAAATATATAATTATACCATAAACACTCTAAGTTATATCAACTATCCACATACCACATAATTTTATAAACATATACACACAAAACAAAAAA
>NEEE01008547.1:18791-28996 GCA_002278615.1 Pogonus chalceus | reverse complement strand
AAATAAAACGAAAAATAGCATCAGGTGATTTACGAATAAAAAAAATAATCTGAAATTTATATTTGAATATAATAATTTATTTTAAGTTATAAAGAAATCTGTTACATTTATTTTTACCATTATAATATAATAGCAATTACTATAATACATCAATTATAATGATTCACATACAAATTGAACAAGAGGCGCAGAATTTCTAAATTTTGAAATAAATAAGTATTTTTCGAAAAAATATTTAAAATAAAAAATAATATCGAAATTTTATTTTACATTTAGTACGTAAAGGAGAAAACGAAATGTTTAAAATAGTACGAATAAATTTGCATCAGTGTTCAATTTGTGTAAAATTACATGGGTAGGTACCAATATTAACCTATCGTGTACTAAATATACAACACATCACAATATTTACCTAATGCTATTTTATCCATATAGGTACAAATATACAGTATGCCACTGCACAAAAGAAAACTTATCATAATAAGTTGTGTATTTATAAATAGTTTAATTTTTTTTATCAATATTTGTAATATACGTAACTTGGATTCAATTAATTATTTATTTATATATAATCAATATAATAATATATATCATTTTTTGTCGTTTAGATAGTGCATCTTTTTTTATTTTATTTATTTACGTATACTTGTTTATGTTTACGAGAGCACAATTTTTACGTATTTTTGTTTATTATTTTTAACTTTACAATTGAAAGATTTAAATTGTTATCACTTGGTAACCGAGCGTTTTGCGATAGATATTTTATCTAAATTCACATCTTAAATACTTCTTGGTATACAAAATATTTTCATCTGATTTCAAATACTAGGAAACATCAACGATTTTATTTAAGAATGGAGTATATTATTACTTATTCTTACAAAAAACTTTTAATATATTTTCGGAATAATTTATTTAAAAATATTCAAGATTAAAGTTATCGTTAAATGAAAATTTACTTGATTTAAAACGTTCTTTAATTAAAAATATACATGAAATAATATAATTTATGAAAAAAATGTATTAGTGTTTAATTTAGAAGTATCCTTATACATAATTTTGTTAATTTACAAGATATTTACATGTAGATACTAGTTTATTTCTGAAGCAATCCATATTATAGAAGAGTTTAATATATTCCATTCTTAAAATATACACAACAGTTTAAAACTAAATAACAAAATAAAACAATTGAATATGTTGTCGTACGTATATGAGTTTTCATTTTTATTCAAATACTTAATAGATTTGTATATGAAGAATGATTTTTTTAAAACATAAAATTTAGAATAAATTTCTGTATACTTATCACTTTTGTATATAAAAATTGGACTTGCTACTTTACGTATATCGGTTTTATAATAATGTGTAACTCTACATTTTGAAAGAAACAAGTATTTTTTTTTACCCTACATGGATTATTGTAGTCTACCTTTGGCATAAACTTTACTTCGTCGTATATTTCAATATCCTGTTTCCGTTACTGCGGAAATTTATATATTTACAGATTGTTTTTATTTTTTTATTTCAAATATACATCATATATACGAAATATCTACATCTCACATAATTCTCACGTACGAACTGATGCTGACATATTTCGATCACGTACAACTTTTGGAAACCCAATTCCGATACGGATTCTGAACTCTTAACTTTTTTTTTTCTTTTCTTTTCGTTTCTTTGTTTTACTTTAGTTTCATTTGAAAATCTCGTTTGCTACATTCACTCAAAATTACAAATGTAATCATGCTTTTGTATGTTTGTCTAGACATCAGACCAATCACTTAAAAATGTTTTGTTTAAAAAATATACTTTAGTTAAAATTAAATTTGATTTACTTTAGTTTGAGTAGAAAAGAAATATTAATAGCGTAGATTATAAAAATATATACAAATCTACGTTTGATAAATTGTGTGTAAGTACATTTTGATTTTTGAGTAAATCGTTTTTAAGTAAATTTAATTTTAAGTCAAGTATATTGAATGTTGCGAAATAAGAAAGTCTAGACAAAAATGAATGAAACACTCAAAATATGACTGACCTTCCATGAAGAGCAAAATGAGATTCCAAAAGGTAAAAAAATGTGTAACACTGGTATATAACGCGCACTAGCACATTTTCAGAATCACTGGTAAATTGTCGGTGCACAGTTCGCAAAGCGTCCATGTTTCTGTGGCACAACATTGTACTTGTACTTGATAAATTTGAAAAATTGCACGTTGACACTGCGGCCTCTTGCACTTTGCTGCACTTTTGCACATTGCTCTAAGAATTATGCAGTTCACAAAACCACAAAGAGTTCTTTTTGGTAATGATGCATAGTGCACTGTGTTTTATTACAATGTCTTTATCATTTCATAGGCGATTTGTATGCATCATAATTATATCTCTTATAATAAATGTCTGTGTTTGATAGTAATCTGCTATGTTTTTATCTACAGTATAAATAAATAAATCTATCATTCGACCTAAATATAATATCGCGTTTCACCGTTAAAACTTGTATAGAATTAAAATTAAAAATAATCGACTTGTATACAATATAATTATTAGGGTTTCGTCTTCAACATTCTTTTAAGAGGTCATTTTGGTTGTTTAGTGAGTAATTTTATGTTGTCTGTATTATATGTATTTATGTATGTATGTATGTATGTATGTATGTATTGTGTATGTAGTGTATAAGTGTATTTCTTATTGTACGTTTGTTTATACGTATATATTGTTGCACTCTCCTTTGGTACGGACAGGATAACAGAAGGATAAATGCATTTGCTTTGAGTGTTTCGAAAATGACTACAATATTTACTTGGACATTAGGTACTCGTGAGGACTGGATGCTTCAGCGCTGATGAGGAGATGAGAGCCTTTTATTGAGGCGATCCTTGAGGGCTTATATCGTCTCCACCACCTTCTGAACCACCTTCACCTTTGGTCTTGTTTTCCTTCTTCCATTTCATACGTCTATTTTGGAACCAAATTTTTATCTGACGTTCTGTTAAACATAATGCATGTGCAATTTCTATGCGTCGTCTTCGCGTAAGATACCGATTAAAATGAAATTCTTTCTCCAATTCTAATGTTTGGTACCTTGTGTATGTTTGTCGGCCTCGTTTACGTTCTGTAACAAAAGAAACATCCAATTAATTACTATTCAACCGGCTTGTTTGATCCATGATTTTGATATTTAAGGTAAAAATGTATCTTGTTACATTATTGTATAGAATTAAACAATTTATTTGTGCTCTCGTGGATATAAACACTAATAATAAATAAAGTAAAATAATAATAAAATTATATTCCCATCAGTCTATAATTTTGCCAATCTCTTTATTCTCAGGTTCCCAATTGACTTAAAATTGCAATAGCCAATAGCAAACTTCATCTACTTAATACATATTTTCATTTTGAAATTTTACACGCGGTCAGTAGATCCTGGGGCATTCAAACATGGTCGGTTGTTGCCGAAGAAGAAAGATAACCAATCCTTAGTGCCGAATGCTCTATGATTTATTCGCCGTTTATAAACGCATTATCGACCAAACCTGTACCACTTCAGAGGTTCAATTCTTGGCTGATGTTGGGAATCGTGTTGGCTTTAGCTACAGGCGCCTGCGGGTCTCCTGACCCTGACTTAGTGCAAGGGCGAAGCACTGCTTTTGATTGGCATTACATTGTCTTGCATATTATTTCAGCAGTAACAAAAATTTACTTTACTTTACTTGTATTGTTTACAAGTAGCCACATGGTATAAATCATTTTATTTTGATCTCAAACAATAGATGATTTATTGCGGAGAATCTACAGTTATTACTAATAATAGTATTAATTATTTAGTTCCAAATAAAAACGGATTTTATCTTTAGAAGCAAATGTTTGTAGCCTAAAGTTGATGGATGATATATATATATATACAAAGAATATAAATTCCTTTGTCATTTATTTATTCAACAAAATTTCTACCATATTGACATGATAGATAATTGCCGCTATACACGAAATTTTATAACTTCTATTTATAATGTCCATACATTTTGATAACTTCTGGTATAAACCTGTGTTTCTGAACCAATTTAAAACGTAAGATTGTATATAATTATTTTCATCACAAACCTAATTTCTTTGTAGTTGTTCCTTCTTCCTTTAGGACACAAATTACTAACTGTAACACAAATTTAACTAAGATACTTCGAATTCAATTTGACCCGAATTTTTATATAAAACACCACAATTATTATTATAAAAAATAATTCCTGGTAATATTTATTTCGTTTCCATAACAGGTAAATAAACACCTGTTCCTCCATTCCACATAAATGGGGTTAAAATTATCCTCATAATCATTAGAAAATTTTCAATTTTACGAAATAAAAGATTCATTCAAATTAAACTCAAACCACATGTCAATAAAACCACAATTAATAAACTTCCTTGATAAATAATTCATTTACGTAAAACAAACACGTAGAAGGGAAAAAAATATTTTATAATGATAAAACAAAACGTATAATCATTAAAATTGAGTGCACGAATATTTTTCTGTAAAAACATAAAGCGGAACTCGGCAATTACCGAATGAAAGGAATGCAATTACTACAACAAATAACGTACTGAAACAATGAAACATGTGACGAATTATAATTAACAATTTAAATTCCAAAAATCTTTTTATATAACCAGCCATGAAGTGCTTAAAATTCTTTGCCAATGGGACAAAATATTATTCAGTTTTTGCTGCATATTTTGTTTCATAACGCGGTCATTATATTTTCATAAAAAAGTTTAAAATTGACTTATTTATTCTACCTACTTATACTTTAACTATATTTGTGCTTTTTATTTGATTATTAACTACCTAAAAATAGTTTGTTTTTATTTATTAAAATAGTAGTTTAATGCATAAATATACAAGAATAAATCAATGGAGACTGCAGAATATTTATTTAATAAGCTTGTCGAGAATCATTTGCAAAATCCAATAAGTAAATGAAGCTTCCAAAGCAAAGAGAACGACTAATATGAGCGATACATAATTAAAGCATCCATGAATATACGGTAACTTGGTACATACGTTCTTACATTTTACATCTAGTGTCTCAAGGCCAGCTCGTCATCTCCGGCCAAGCCAAGCCAGCTTCAGTATCCTCTCGGATTAATAATTACATGACAAACTAAAACCCCAGTTCAATCCCGGTTAAATCGGCATCGCAGTCTCCAGCGGGTACACTCAGCGATGTGCAAAGCAAACTAAATTAACTTGTGCCAAGTCGAATATTGCTCTTGGATCGAACATTACGGCGCTCATGAATATGGAGACCCTTTCAGTTGTTCAATACAGTTATTCATTTGCTTCAAACAAATTATATTTAAATAATATGTGTGGAATAAAAACTCATCTATAGAAACTCAATTAATTTCGAAAATTAGAAAGTTAATTGGAAATTTGTTTGTTAAATAAAAGATAATTTTATTTATATGTATTAAGTAAAAGTCAGTTATAAAATGTTTTGTTTTATATTGTGGAAAGAAAAGTATATCCATATTGTATGGAACAAAGTGTGAGAAACGTCTTCAGAGCTCAAACCAGCTGGCATGATGCCCAAGCCCAGTTCACCCGACTGTACAACTCGTATCGTATATCGCGCACAGGGTACGTCACATGTGACGAAGACGAATGGCTCCTTCGAAGAGCGGGAACCAACGTGCCGCGGCAACACGCCATCCCACCAAACAGAAAACCAACATGTGTGCTCGTTGGTTTTGACTTGGGTTAGCCCTCTCTATGTATACTCTTTGTGTATCGTATCGGTCGACCATAGACGGAACAAAACTCAAATTACTTTTTTGTGGGTGTAATTAAAAAACTAAAATGTAATTTGTTTCGCTCTGATTTTGAAATGGGTTTCTAAAGAGGATTTTGTTCTTTATGTCTTCTTTTTATTTTCAATTTATTTATTTAATGAGCACATATTTTTACTCGAGATAATAACTTATTAATAATATTTTCAAAGAAAAACTCCAATATNTATAAAAATTAATTTAGAAAAGAAAATATCCTGATATTGTTTGAAGAAAAAATGTAAATTGAACAAGATTTTTATGGAAATTTTATGAAAGACTCAATTTGTGGTGTATTCAATTACACAAAAGTCGATAAGTTTTGAAAAAATACGTGCCATTGGGTAATAAATCATTAGCAACCCCATTCGGGCGCCCATGTCATCAGGCAGAACATGTCGAGCAAAGCGGGACCAAAACCGAAAACCGAGGGGTAATTTTTAACTTTCAACTTCCACGCTGGGCTATCAAGATGGCCCCCGCCGAAGCTCTACCCCCTCGACCCCCTTAGGCAACAGTGAGTCCACCACTGGAAATGTGTTCTCCTTTACACAGCGTCCCGCCAGCAGAGTTTCCGTTGGATTTTTTCGGCGCGGCATTCCCTGAACGATTCACCCATCATCCGTCTTACTTGCTCTCTCTCTAATATGTATTGTACTCTCTTTGTCGGTTTCATCGTCGTTATTATGAAGCGAGATAAAGACATTAATAATACAGCGATCTCTGTTCTTGTTCTTCACGTTGTTGTTACTTTGTTGTTCATGTGTGCGTCACGCAGAGTCGTATTAACATAAAATTTATTAACGATAACATTCGTCATTCTTGATACCTAACACAAGAGTTATGTGTTCATAATAGTTTTGGATTAAAATATTTATGGATGCTCTTATATCAGTGTGTGTTGCAATTTTATTTCCAGGGGATGCATCATTGTTTGATGAATAAATTATATCAGAATTTATGACCCTTGTTCTTTTTTTATCCTTTTGCTTTACATCTTAATTACTTACAATTTATTTCATTATAAACTCATGAAAATTTAAATTTTTAGCTTTTATTATTTTATTATCGATATATTTACAAAGTTTACTTAGAATTTTTTTTATTATTTTAAGTAAATAAAGACAAATAAATTTTTCATTCAAAATTAAAATTTACTTTTTTTGAATATTTATAAATTCTTTGGAATATATATTACATATATTTTAAAAATAACGATTGTTGAGCTTAGCAAAATATTCCAAAAATATATTAGAAAAAACTAAGATAAATTTGAAAATAATCCTAACGAACAGGAAATGTCACGAAGACATGAAAATTAATCAAAAAGTAAAACCACCCACTTAGTTTGAGCAAAGGTGAGCAATGTGTGAAAACAATTTCCATAGTCGGTCGCATGATCTCACCATTTTGTGTGTAAAAGAAATCAAAACCCACGGGACTCGCGGGTTAATTAAAGAAGCATCGAGGTAATCAGGGCTTGGCCGGGCCCGTTGCCGCTGCACGTATAAATCAAACGTTCAAGAAGTCGGGCCAAAATAATTACATGTCTAGAGCAGAACACTTTGGCGTCCATCACTTGCTGGACGGACTCGCGTTGCTGCATCCCAAATCTAATATCGTTAATTAGATGAAAAAAGAAAGACGAAAGAAACACGAACCGAACACAAAAACCAAAACAAAGCGAATCTTGATGTGAGTATTGGATGTGCGGGCGGGTGCGGGTCGATGTGCATTGTGTGTGAATGCGAGACGTTTCATTTGTACCGATCACGGAAGCATGCATATCGCAGTCTTGGAAACCAAATCATTATTTTTATTTTTTCTAAACAAAGCTATTTTGCTCTAAGCTATACTTATATATAGTAATTTTTAAAAAGATAGGTTTTAAAACTATATAAACTTACAAAAAAATGTTAAATTATTTTATTATTTTTTTCTTCTAAATTCTTTTTATAATATTAAACCTTAAAATCAAGTTTATATTATTGAAAGTAACATTTTAACGATGATAAAAATATTGGAATATATTTTGTATTATTTGAAAGATACGATAAATTAAAATCATATCCTTCTCGGTATTAATTTCAGTAGAGAATGCATTAAATGTTTTACAATTAAATAAATTAATGAAAGTAATTAAATTGACGTCAATTTAAAACCCCGCACGTAAATAATTAATTAATTTAAAGAAAATTTCCACGAAATTTCTTCTAAACAGAATCCATTGCAATATGCATTTCCATGAACATAATTTGAATGAAACGTTTGAAAGAAACTTTTAAAATATCTTTTTAAAATATAATCCCGACTCCATTCAGTTGAATAAGATATAGCAGTTTGATTTATAACCTAAATACGAACAATGTGAAAGAAACGGAACAATACAGCGCGCGGTCTTTTGAAATTTAAATAAATTTAAAATGATAATCTCAACACCTCAGCATGCAAAAACTTGCCGTGCAAAAACAACTGTTTATGTTGTTAACCCTGAAGGAATGGCAACTTTTATGTTACTTGTTTCGCAGCCCTTCATATCTATTTTTATTTATCTATTTTTAAATTTTACTTTCTCTTCTATATAACATGTAGGTATATATAGATGTTACATACATACAAAAGGATTCTCTGCGAATGTATATTTTAAAAACGAATTGTCTCTTTATAGCTATGAATTAGGATAATATTATATTGTTTTCATAATGGAAATGAACTATTTCATTTTTGTTTAAACCAGTTTTATTTGATTAAATAATATTAATTTGCAATTCATTAGAATCTTATATTCAGTTTTATATATTTTGCAAGATAATGAATAAAAAGATCGGCAAAAATATTCATATAAAAATATTATTTTGAAGTTAAATGTTGAGTTTAGTTTGTACAAATTGAAACGTGTCTTGTTGGGTTTTTGGTCTTTGAATAATATTGACTTTATTTAAAGTAAAATTATATGTGTATAGTTAGGAGGAATGTTGTAAGAAATAACAGGAAAGTAAATTAATAAACGATTAATGAAGAATGTAGCGAAGTATAAAGCAGGTAATTAAGGGTATTTTTTGTGGAATACATAGGTAAGACAAGACAAAATGGAAACGCAATGTTCGCCATTATCACGATATCGGTGAGAGTGCAGTCTGTCGGCTAGCACGTCTACTAATTAGAAATGCTGTCAAGATCGGATGACTGATGATGCAAGGAACGACCCTCCTCCGTCTCTTAGAGCATGCACCATCACACGCTGGCAAACCAAGGGATCATCACATTCTAACCGGATGCAAGTTGCGTCAGACCCATGTCAACCTCACCCATGGTTGACCGTCAAAAAATCAGTTCGCCGTTTAGAATATGACCACCGTAAATCTTATTCAAATGGTTATGGTTCACAGTCTAACCGTATGACGATGGGACCACCGGCGCGAACGGGAATAAATGAATCTCTCCCAAAATGGTAGAGCGTTTCTATTATTCGCCGCACCGGGATTATGCGGCGCTGCGAGCCGACACAATAAAACGTTATATTTCCACGTCTCCGGACGCTGTTTGTAATGCGATGCCCCGGTGTCACTCCGCTTCCAATGTTCGCTCACTGTGATGTCTTTGTTACGACGTTTTAACGTTTTTCATGGTACGAACCAACGACTGCGATCATAGCAATGACAACATTATACGCTATCCTAGCGTTATGCTTTGCACTGACACTTCTAACTTTTACTACGGATTTTAATTATAAAACTTCTCCTTGTTTCATTTTAACCTTATACTCTTTTTTTTTTTTAAATAAACATATTTAAGCAACAGTTAAATTTACTGTTTGTTATAATAGAAGCAAAAAAGAATAAAAAGTTTTATATATATATTAATAAATATAGAAAATAATATCATATACGTAATAAATAGAGTGAAATATTAATGCAAACGGATGTACAACGCGCACGGTAGAATAATAGCAGCGCAAGATTTCAGATCGATTTGAAAATGGCCCGTGAATGAAAACAGAACAAAGAGTGTTCAACAATTAACAGTACAGGAAACCGGGTTATGATAACAGCGAATGGGCGGATTTTCTGACGGGCGGGTCGTGTGCGCGCCCTTGCTTGCTAATCTCGTTGTGATCATCAGCACGCACCATTGTACATGTATATACTATACATATATTCTGTATATACATAAGTTTCGTTTGGCATAAACCATTTTTAATTGCAAATGAAAATTGGAAAAATTCTACAGAAAATGATACAGAAATAGCTACGTTGCAATTACAGCTGAAATGCATTTTATATTCTTACTTTTAAATGAATTTGTAAGACTATTTATTAATTTTTCTTATTTTGAGAACAAGAAACTTCTTTCATCACTTGTCTTAA
>NEEE01008518.1:0-16009 GCA_002278615.1 Pogonus chalceus | reverse complement strand
GAGAGCGATATAAGTTTGTTGACTAGAATAGCTATAGAGCGAGAAGCCATGGCAAAACTGGCAGGAGGGTATATATTGTTTATTCCAAAAGGTGCAGCAAAGTCAGCAACGGGAAAAGCTTTAGGAACGACAACTATTAGACCTCAAGATACAATTAATTGGAAAGTGCATTTTACTGTACGTGATAAATACAATTCAGTAGTAGCGAAATGGCATAACTATGAAAAGGGAGAGACTATATCGGAAAGAGTAGGTAGCGGTGAACCAAGTTACGCTATACAAACAGTTTACTCAAATGCAGAATCAGCTTTAAGCTCTGCAAATGCCAGATTTAAACAACTACAGCGTAACAATGAGAATCTAGAGATGACAATACCAGGTAATCCAGAGTTATGTGCAGAGGCAAAACTTAATCTTGTAGGGTTCAATCAGGATATAGATGGTGAATGGGTAATTGATAGAGCAGAACATATTTTAAATAGCTCAGGATATCGTACTACATTATCAGCTTCTTTGAGTAATTATGTTTAAGAGAAAATAAGTACATTGTTGATTTAATGCAAAAAAAATGCCGAACATGAGCAAGAAACAAGCTACATTGTGGTTTATAGTGGTCATAGTATGTGTTGTTATTACGTATTACTATCAAAAACCCAAGGCTGCTGAGGAGTATCAGAAAATGTTAGAAGTAGCAGCTAAGAACTGTGACTTAGAAACTGTGAAATCATTAGTAAAAAAAAGTAGAAGTGATTCAAGTATTAGTGAAAAGGCATTATATTATGTTTCAGAGAAAGGATGCTTAGAAATTGTTACATTTCTATTAGATGAAGGAGTAGATATAAATATTAGCTTAGCACTACTTGGTGCTGCTGACGGTGGTCAATTAGAAGTTGTAAAACTTTTGTTGAAGAGAGGAGCCAACCCTTATATTAGAGGTTGGAAAGAACAAACTCCAAGAGCTAGAGCATTTAAAAGATCATTTTATTATAGAGATAAACCTTACAGAGAAATTATAGACCTGCTTGATCAGGCGGAAAAGCAATATAAGTCAGAGCAATAAAATTATAGTTATTTTCTCACAACACGCAGTACAAATTTTCAATAACACAAATTATGAAAAATCAAAAAATCCCAATTACAGTAATTATCACGTTATTAATACAAACAGTAGCATTCATATGGTGGTTATCCAAGCTAGACTCAAGGGTACAATTTCACGATAAACTTATTGAATATGGTTTAATGGAAAAAGTGTTAGTACTTGAGGAAAGGGTAAAAAATCTTTCTGAAGAACTGGATGAGTTTAAATTGCAGGTTTTAAGCGGAAAAATTAAATCTTAATACCTTTACCTAAACTTACAATGATTAAATACATTTTGTCCGTTGATGGAGGTGGTATTAGAGGAATAATACCAGCCATTATTCTAGCAGAAATAGAGCAAAGGACAAGGAAACCGATAGCTGAAATCTTTGATCTAATGGCTGGTACTTCAACTGGTGGAATTGTTGTAGCAGGGTTATGCAGGAAAGATGAACAAGGAAATCCTCAATATTCAGCCAATGATTTAGTCGAGCTTTACCAAAAATACGGGTCATATATTTTTAAATCTTCATTTTGAGAAGATCAATATTTTCTTGGCTTAATTGCACACAATACCCACATAAAAATATTGAATTTGTACTGGATAAATATTTTGGTGATGATATCCTTAAAAATACTTTAAGTAATGTGTTGATTACGAGTTACGATATTCATAACAACCGTCCTTTCTTTTTAAAGAGCTGGAGAGAAGATAGAAATTTTATCAAATTGAAAGATGCATTACGAGCTACAACTGCAGCACCTACTTACTTTGCACCTAAATATTTAAAAGTCAACCAAAAGGAAATGGTATTAGTGGATGGCGGGGTATTTGCTAATAATCCAGCGGCTTGTGCATATGCAAGTGGTAAGAGGTTATTTCCAAATGATGATATTCTACTGTTATCGATAGGTACTGGAAGAACAGACAGAAGCATAGAGTATGCCAATTCAAAGAGATTTGGAAAAATAGGCTGGATAAAACCTTTGTTAAATGTGATGTTTGCCTCTGGATTGGACTGCGTAAATTATCAGATGAATCAAGTAATAGGCAATAGATACGTAAGAATACAATCGCAATTGAAGCTAGCGTCGGCTGACATGGATAACATTACATCAAAAAATATCAAATCTCTTCAGCAAGAAGCAAAGGCAATGATAGAGGACAATCAGAAAGCGATAGAGAAATTCTGTATAGAAGTATTAAATATATAACTATTTTTACTTATATCTTAATATATTGNCGCCCTAACTAGATTTTTTGCAACCTTGATTTTCTCTGTTTTTTTAACTTTTTCTTTGCTACTTTTCATACCTTCAGTTAGAGATTTGACTAGTGATTCTTGATTTTCATCTTCTCTGATTAAATTCATTAGCTTATTATCTTCATTTGTTTTAGGCAGCAGAACTTTAATATTCACTGATAATCCTCCTGCTATTTCATATAATTTGTCAAATGATATGGCGGTGTATCCTATTTCATACTCGTGTATTTCCTTGAGTGTTACACCAACTTTATCCGCCAAATCTTTTTGAGTATATCTTCTTATTAGCCTCCATTCTCTTATTCTTTGTCCTATTCTGTAATATATAGAGTCAGTGCAGATTTCTCTCTCTTTATTATAATACTCGTAAATAGATAAGCCGGTTGCTTGGGAAATTATGTCAATTGAAACTCCTTCTTTTACTAGATTTTTTGCTATTTCCAACCTTGCTTCTTCTTGATTAATTTTTTCGCTAATATGAACAAACCTGACTAATGAAGGTACTATTTTGCCTAACTTTTGATTCTCGTATATTTTTGTTAGATAGAGTATTTCTTCATCTTCATACTCTCTTACTGTTATTGGTTTAGGTAATAGATCTACAACATTAACTGACAGTACTCTTGCTATTACATATAGTACTTCAATCGGAATAGGAATATACCCATTTTCATAATTGGTTACTTCTTTATATGCTAATCCGATTTTACTTGCTAACTCTGCTTGAGTACACCTTTGCATTAATCTACAATCTTCTATTTTTTGCCCTATTTTGTAGTGTATAGAACTAACATCTCTTACAGAAACAAACATATATACCTTACTTAGAAATAAATTTTCATGCAATTTGATCAGCGGATAAACCAACTATTTGCAAAATAATATCAATAGAAATTCCCCCTTTTACTAAATCCTTTGCAACTTTGATCCTTTCCGCTTTCCTCACTTTTTCTTCGCAAATATGCATCCCTTCAAATAAAGATTTTATTAATGCATTACGTAGTTCTTGGCTCTCAATTTCTTTGTATTCTTTAATCAAATCAGGCAGCTCATTTTCTACTGTACTACCTTCATCTTTCTCTATTAGTAGATCTGTAATATTAATCGATAACGCTTCTGCCATTTCATATAATTTATCAAGTGGAACAGCAGTCCTTCCTTGTTCATAGTTGCTTACTTCGTGACGGGTTGTACTCATTTTCTCTCCTAAATCTTTTTGAGTATACTCTCTCACTAGCCTCCATTCTTTTATCTTTTTTCCTATTTTGTAATATATAGAACCAACTTTTTCTTCAATACATTCATCAGCAGAGAGACCAATTGTTTTTGCAACAACATCAACAGAAATTCCTGCTTTAACCAGACCCTTTGCAATTTTTATTTTTTCCGATTTTCTACTACTTTTTTCACTGACTTGGACAAATTTGGTTAGCAAACAAAACATTCTACGTAACTCCTGATCATTAATCTTTTTATATTCTCTTACTAGATTTAATATTTCTCCTTCCTCATTCTTAAAGCCGATTTTCTCCTTTGATGCAGGAATGAGATCAGTGATACTTACTGACAATGCTTCTGCTATAGCGTACAACCTTTCGATTGAAATTCTACGGTTCCCTTTCTCATATTGCAGTATTACCCAGTACTTTACACCAATTTTCTCAGCTAAATCCTTCTGAGTATAACCTCTCTCTAACCTCCAATTTTTTACTTTTTCCCCTACTTCACAGTCTAGACTTTTTTCCACGAAAACAACCATGCGTATAATATTTTCTACTATAGCTCAAAGGCTCCAGATATAACGGTAGAAAAAACCTCTGGAACCTTAAAGTTTGCTGTAGACGCATTAAAGTTCCCTAAAGGTTTCTTTATTACCTCCACATACCCTATTTACCCATGAAGACAATACTTCATCATTGCTAATCTCTTTTATAGCATACTTTTCACTCCATATGCCACATCTAGTGAAATTACCTCTTTCTACCACTTCCTTAAGCTTCACTCCCCCAAAAAGGCAGTTTTTTCCTATTTCTTCGCCTCTTTTTTCTAACTCAGCCCACATTTCCTTATTTTCTACTCTCACTTGCACCTGATCTGCCTCTTGGTACAATACAATATTTAGCTTACCAATGCTCGTAGGAAACTCTAACATGACAGAGCTGCCATTTGACATATCAGTATAGTTTCTTATATCTCCTTTCTCGCTTTTAACCTCAACTGCATTATTGCCAATTTTTAAAATATTACTTCCTAACTCTCTCAGTATTTTGGCTACTTCTATCTTGCTATCTTCGGAAAATTCTATATACGATGTTGTATTATCTACTTCCACATCTATCAATTCCCCTTCTTGCACAGCACTTTCGCCAGCTTTCTCTAGTTCTTCTAGTCTCTCATCTATCTGTGGCTGAACTTCTGGCTGTAGCTCATTATAGATTTCACCTATCAGTTTATTCTGCAATAAAGTATCATGAAACTCTGCACCGCTTAACATTAATTTACGTATTAGCTTTTTACGATCAGCCTTATCAAATTTATGAAAATGTGTACCTAATACTAGATATTCTGCAAAACTCCATTCCCCATCATTACATGCATTTAGCCTTACTCCAGAAGTTATTACTTTGTCTATAACTTTGTGCAATTCATTTACGTTTTTTGCCTCTACTACAGCACTTTTAAACCAGCTCAATTCTTTGCTTTCGCTTGCACTTGGCTTTATTTTTTGCAAAGCTGAAGCAAATGGATTCAACCCTTCTGGATAATCTGCTTGATTACTCAAAGGTTTTGTGCCATAAATATAGTCAAATCCTTTCCCATAGTTGATTTGGTTTTCGCGAACTTCTCTACAAGGGAAAGGTACTACTTCTTTATCTCCAAGCTTTTTAGCATTATTAATTTTGCTTACAAAGGTGGATTGCTCCTTAGTACGACCAATTCCTACAATAGCATTTGATATTTCACCCTTCGATAATCTATCAAGATCAATGTTTAATTCGTAAGTACCTCCCTTTTTATCATTAAAAGGTACAATTGTTTTATTACCCATATTAGCCTCCGCTATCAAATATACTTTCTAAGTGTATAGTTGTTATACACTCTACTACTCATTATAAATTATAGTGAGTAGATTTGCAAATACTTTCTGCTATAACAATCCGTTTTCTCGAAAGCTAAAATAGCCCGTACTTGTGATGATAATGTGATCAAATAATCTAACGCTTACAGTACTACATGCTGCTGCTAAGCTCTTTGTTACTGCTTGATCTTCTTCTGAAGGTTCTAAGCTTCCTCCAGGATGGTTATGTGACATTATTATTAATGCTGCATTTTTTATTAATGCTTTTCTTGTAATTTCCTTTATGTATACTGGTGCTTTTTCCATTTCACCAATATAGGATTCTTCTCCGATTAATTGGCGCCTCTTATTCAAATACAGTATTTTTACACATTCCCTTTCTGAGTGTCCTATACTTACGTTCAAGTACTCTACTAGCCCTTGTAAGTCCATTATTGGCTCACTTTTTAGCTTTTCTCTCAGTACCCTTTCTAGTGTTTCCTTAACACACATAATCATTGCTACTGCAGAATCAGTTACTCCTTCTATAACTTTCAGGTCATCCATTTCTCTACCTAAAATCCTTCCTACTCCTGCATAAGTATTCACCAGATTTTTAGCAATTTCTTGAGCTTGTGGCCTTTCATGTACTGCACTTAAAAACGTTTCCATTATTTCACGATCAAGTAGTGCTTTGCCTTTGCTTTCTAATATTCTGAATTCGATTTCTTCTTTACTTTTATTCATATAATTTACCCTTCACTAACAACAAACTTTTTTTAGATATTTACTGCTGTTTTTTATCAGCATTGGCATAGAGCCATAGCTTCCGAGTGAAGTCAAATCAATTTCTCAATCTTTTTTACTTATTTTTTCATCTAAGAGTAAAGATATTAATATATAATGGTTTCCTTAAGCGATGTCGTTGTAGATTAGCGTTTTTATATACCAATTTGATGTCTCTTGCAGCTTTAAACTCATTTCCTGGATTTATTGAAGGTGCTTTACAGAAGAAAAGATCTAAAAAGGACGTCTAAAGTATGCAATGTTATTCTACGATTATCTATGAAGGCCCTTCTTTTCACCAACACATCCAAAGCAATAAAAGAGTTGAATATTTCTTCAAAATTGTGTATAATTATTAATGCTTTTTATCTTACTTTCTCATGGCTCTCTCAAAATTTTTAGATCCTAAGCTTGATTTAACATTTAAGAAAATTTTTGGTACTGAAAAAAATAAGAATATCCTTATCCACTTTTTGAATGATATTTTGGGGTTTACCGAAATAAATACTATACAAGAAGTTGAATTCCTTAGCACCATTATGGACCCTGAAATTGCCTCTGATAAGCAGAGTATTGTTGATGTTCTGTGCAGGGATTCTACTGGGGCAAGGTACGTGATTGAGATGCAACTCGCTCGTGATAAAGGCTTCGAAAAACGGGCTCAATTATATGCCGCTAAAGCTTACTCAAGACAATTAGATAAATCTGGTAATTACATTGATCTGCAGAAAGTTTTCTTTATTGCTATTTCCAATTGTAACCTACTTCCTGAAGAAGTCGACTATATTTCTACTCACAATATACGAGATATCAAAACTAATGGACATTATTTAAAAGATCTGCAATTTGTCTTTATAGAATTACCTAAATTTGCAAAAAATAAAGTAGAACAACTAGAGAGTACAATAGAGCGCTGGTGCTTCTTTTTTAAATATGCAGAGGATACTACAGAAGAAGATCTGAAAAAAATAGCAACAGAAGCTCCGATAATAAAGTTAGCATATGATGAGTTAGACAAGTTTCGTTGGAATGAAAAAGATTTGATAGCATATGAGGAAAGAATATTGAGTGTACAGAAAGAAAAGGCTATTTGGGAACAACGACTTGATGATGCTACTGAAAAAGGTAGAGCGGAAGGTAGGGAAGAGGGCGAAAAACAGGCTAAAATAGCAGTGGCTAAAAACTCACTCAAGGCAGGTGTCTCTATAGATGTTATCGCTGAAATCACCGGACTTTCCTTAGATGAGATTAAGCAACTCGACCTGCACAAGTAACTCCTTTCTTACCATTTAAAGGCTCTATAGCAATGCTATTAAGTGAAGATAGAGGCATTTTATCGCTTATACCAATCGTATTTTGCATTTGATTACTGCTGTTTCTGTTATTAACTATCTGCTGTCCACCCAACATCTTTTCAATATTGCCTTTTAAAATACTCAGAAACTTCTCATTTTTCGGATAAGCTTCTTCTATAGCTGAATACAAGATGGTTGGTATTTTAGATAATTCACCACTTATCATTTTACCTGTTATAGCCTTATATATTTCTAAAAAGTCAAAACTCGATTTGTTTACCGATACACCAGATCTTTTAGCTGTGTCTTCTAGTACTCTCTCGAACTCTGTTGTAATATTTAGTGCATAACCCAGTGCTTCTTGTTCAGTAATATCTCTCGTGTTGCTAGAAATGTGCTTTTGTCCTGTAAACTTTCTTATAAATGTATCAAGTAGTAATATTGTACCGTCTACATCAACCTGTGATAAATCAGCTCTTGACATTGTTACTTTAGGCTTGGAATTAGAAGTACTTTCTTTTGGTAAACTTTGTGTTCTAGATAAAGCAACTCGAGAATCGAGCAATCCTACTACAGAATCTTTTACCCAAGCAAATAAATTATTTATCCATGAAGATGGCTTGCTTGCTCCACTTGTAGCTCCCCCTTTGTTATAGCCTATTTCATCATTTTGCAATGAATTCTTAGCCTCTTTTTCAATACTACGGTGACCACTAACACCTATTCCAAGGTGAAGATATTCCTCCCTTTGAAAGTGCTGATGATGCTCTCTATGGTGTTGTTTATGACGCTTATGTCTTGTACGGTGTTGTGCACTTTGTAAGAAGTCCGCTGTCTCTAAGTTATCACGTTCAAGTGCTACATCCGCAGGCGTTTTATTATTGCTATCTTGAACATTAAAATTAGCCCCTTTTTCTACAAGATATTTTACTATATCTAATCTACCTTCATAAGCAGCTCTATGTAAAGGAGTATCACCTCTATTATCTTGAGCATTAATATTGGCCCCTTTCTCTATAAGGTACTTGGCCATATCTAAGCGACCCCAACGAGCAGCATTATGTAGAGGAACTATGCCAGATCCATCAGCAGCATTTACATCGGCCCCTTCTTCTATAAGATACTTAATTATGTCAAAGTGACCAAACCAGGCAGCTTGATGTAAAGGAGTCACCCCATAGTTGTTTTTAGCTTTCGGGCTAGCTCCTCTACTAATATATCCTTTAACTGCATCAAGGTTACCTTGCTCTGCAGCACTAATTAAGCCTGAACTGAGTTGACGAGCTTGCTGTAAAAATAGCACTATATCACTATTCCGAGAAGCCACATCTAGAAGGGTGCTACCATTCTTGTCTTTAACATATAGACTAGCTCCTTTACTAACGTACTCTTTAACCAAATCAAGGTTACCTTGCTTTACAGCACTAATCAGATTCAGATCAAGCTGTGTTTGTTTTAAAAATCTTTTTACCCTGTTATGACCACTAGCAGTAGCTAAGTGTAGAGGGGTATTACCATCATCATTAGTAACATTTAAATCAGCCCCTTTTTCTGTAAGGTACTTAACTACATCTAATTTTCCCTGGTAAGCAGCTAAGTGCAGAGAAGTCCACTCATACTTATTAACAGCATTTAAATCAGCTCCTTTTTCTACTAGGTATTTTATTACATCTAGTTTATGATATCGAGTAGCTATATATAGAGGAGTCTCACCACTCCTGCCTTTAGTCTCCAGACTAACTCCTTTGCTAATACACTCTTTAACCAAATCAAGGTTACCTTGCTCTGCAGCACTAAGTAAACTTGAACTGAGTTGACGAGCTTGCTGCAAAAATAGCAATATATCATTATTCCTAGCAGCTAGATCCAGGAGAGTATTACCATCCTTATCTTTAGCTTCAAGGCTTGCTCCTTTAGTAATATACTCTTTAACTTTATCAAGATTACCTTGTCTTACAGCATTAAGTAGATTTAGATCGAGTTGTGCTTCTCCTAAAAACCTTACTACGTTAGTGTGACCTCCTTGATCAGCTAGATCCCGTGATGTTCTGCCATAATTATCTTGAGGATTAATATCAGCTCCTTTCTCTATAAGATGTTTAACTATATCTAAGTGACCATTTTCTGCAGCTAAGTGCAGAGGAACATAATAATCTCCAGTAGCATGTGCATTTAAGTTAGCCCCTTTCTCTATAAGATATTTAGCTACTTTTAAGTGGCCATTTTGAGCAGCATAGTGTAAGGGAATACGCTCAATAACAAAGAAGCTTAAAGGACCGTCGTCATCTGGAATATCAATACCAAGTTCTTTAGCAATAGCATTTATATTAGCTCCTTTCTCTATAAGGTATTTAACTACGTCCAACCTACCTTCTCTAGCAGCTAAGTGTAAAGGAGTATAATGATTACTTATATTGAAGTCATCTTGAACATAAGTAATGGCATGTATACTAGCCCCCTTCTCTATAAGGTATTTAACTACACCTAAGTGACCATTTCTGGCAGATAAATGCAGAGGAGTATAACCCATATGCTTGTCTTCAGCATTTAAATCAGCCTCTTTTTCTATGAGATATTTAACTGTATCTAAATGACCATTTTCTGCAGCTAAGTGCAAGGGAATATAATCATTACTGGTAGCTTTAATGTTTAAATGAATCTCTTTTTCTTCTATAAGATATTTAATTACATTTAAATGACCATTTTTTGCAGCTAAGTGTAGAAGGGTGTATCCATTGTTATCTTTATCATGTACATTAGCTCCTTTCTCTATTAGATATTTAACTGTATCTAATTTACCTTCTTGGGCAGCAGTATGTATAGGTTTCTTACCATCAGCAGTAGTATCTTTAGTGTTAATGTTAGCACCTTTATCTACGAGAAACTTAACAGCTTCTAATTGACCATGCTTAACAGCATAGTGTAATGATGTCCAACCATTTTTTTCAGTTGCATCAACTTCTATCCCCTTATTGAGAAAAAATTCTATAACATTCTTATGCCCCCCTTGAGCAGCAATATGTATAGGCTTTTTACCATCGTTAGCAGCATCTTTAGCATTGATATCAGCTCCTTTATTTATGAAAAGCTCAACAGTTTCCAATTTACCACATTTAGCAGCATAGTGTAGCGGTGTCCAACCATTCCCAACAGAAGCGTCATCTGTAATATCCAACGGCTTTTTATCATTAATATCCTTAATGTTAGTATCAGCACCTTTATTGATTAAATATTGCACAATTTCTAAGTTACCTTTCGCTGCAGCTATATGTAAAGGTGTTTGTCCATGTTTATCAATAGCACTCAGATTAAGACTTTCTGCAACCTTCAAAGTACCATCTTCATCCCCTAAAAGAAGTTTTGACATTTCTAGATGGTTAAAAAAGACAGATGCATGTAAGAGGGTCCATCCATCATTGTTGGCAATTTGAATATCTGCTCCTCTTTCTATGAGAAATTTAACAACATCCCACTTATTATTCATACTGGCTTTTAGTAATGGCGTATTACCATAATAATCCTTGGCGTTAAGATCTGCTCCTTTCTCATTGATAAAGTACTTAACCATACTTAAGTGACCATTTTCTGCAGCTAAGTGTAGAACAGTATTGCCATCACTATTTTTCATGTTAAAATCAGTTCCTTTTTCATCTATAAGGTACTTAACTGTACTTAAATGACCGTTTAAAGTAGCCAGGTGTAAAAGAGTATTACCATTGCTATTCCTAGTATTTAAATTAGCTCTTTTTTCGTCTACAAGATATTTGACTACACTTAAGTGATCATTTAAAGCAGCTAAGTGTAAAGCAGTATTGCCACTATTATCTTTAGCATTTAAATCAGCTCCTTTTTCATCTACAAGATATTTAACTGTACTTGAGTAACCGCTTAAAGCAGCTAAATGTAGAACAGTATTACCATCGTTGTTAATAACCCCCAAGTTAGCACTTTTTTCTACAAGATATCTCGTTATATCCACAGAAGCAGATACATGCAGAGGAGTGTCACCATTCTTGTTAGTAACATTCAAATCAACTCCCTTTTCTACAAAATATTTCACTACATCTAAATGACCATTCCAAGCAGCAAAATGTAGAAGAGTATTACCATAATTATTAGTGGCTCTGAAATCAGCTCCTTTTTGAATAAGATATTTTACCATATCTAGGTGACCTCTTGAGGTAGCTGGAAATAGCGGAGTATTACCATAGTCATCAATAGCTTTTACATCAGCACCTTTTCTTATCAGATACTTTATTACACCTAAATTGCTGTTTAAAGTAGCTAAATGCAGTGCTGTACTACCATTATTGTCACTTCTATTAGGTGAGGAATTTAAATCAACATTCTTTTCATCTATAAAATATCTGATTATATCTAAATTACCACCTAAAACAGCAAAGAGAAAAGGAGTATAACCATTGTTGTTTTCTGTATTTAGATCAACTTGTTTTTCATCTACAAAGTACTTAACTACGTCTAAATGGCCTTGTAAAGCAGCATTATGTACAGGGATATTGCCATATTTATCTTTCTTATTTAAGTCAAAATGTTTTTCATCTGCAAGATACCTAACTATATTTAAATGACCACCATAAGCAGCCCAGTGCAATGCTGACTCTTTGTTAGCACCTTTATCTATAAGAAATTCAACTATATAAAAATAACCGTTGCTGGCTGCAAAATCTATAGGAGTCATACCATTTTTATTTTCAGCATTAACATTAACCCCTTTGTTGTTGACTAAAAATTGTACAATATTTAATTCACCATTATAAGCAGCAAGGCCTAAAGGAGTGTACCCATCTTTTCGCTCCGCATATAGATTAGCACCTTTTTCAACAAGACATTTCACCACATCCAAATCACCACTTTCAATCGCAAAGTGAAGAGGTGTATAACCATATTTGTCTATATCTTCAATTGATGCACCTTTGTCCAGCAATTTTGATACAATACTCTTTTGTCCGCTAGATGCTGCAAGATGTAGTGGAGTTAAATCATCTTTTCCTTTTGCATTTATTTCAATATTGTCAGTTGACAGTAACTCCAAAGCAACACTTTCTTGTTTGGAATTGATCGCTAAATGTAATGGAGTCCACCCATCGGTTGATTTTTCATTAATATTAGCTTTATTGTGTCCAATTATAAGCTTAGCAATGTTCGAATTACCAATTAAGGACGCAAAATGTAAAACTGTTAAACCACTTTGAGTTTTAGCATTGATGTCAATTTTATCACTTGCTAATAAGGCTTCAACAGCATCGCTGTATTCACCAATTGCTGCTAAGTGTAGAGGCGTAAATCCTACTTCAGATTGTGCATTAATGTCAGTTCTATTATCTTGAGATAAGGAAGTAATGACATTATTTTTGCCAAAGGAAGCAGCAGTATGTAAAGGAGTAAATCCTCTTTGGTCTTTCGCGTTGATGTCAATACCTTCGATCTGCATTAAATTGGCAACGCTATTTACATGGCCCTTCTCAGCAGCGACGTGTAAAGCTGTTCTACCTAAACTAGTTTTTGCATTAACATCCGCACCATTAGCTACTAGATCTTTGATAAAATTCTCATACCCAACTCCAGCAGCTACATGGATTGGAGCATAACCATTTGTATCTCTTGCATTAATATTAGCACCCCTATTTTTTAAAGTTAGCATAATATTAGAGTTACCGTTTTCTGCAGCAGCATGAATTGCCTGCCTACCTCTTTCATATCTAGCATTAATGTCAGCTCCGTTTACAAGAAAAACCTCCATTTCATCTATAGCCATATCTTCGTTTGGCTCTAAAACAGCGTTATATAGATCTCTATTAATATCTCTAAATTCTTTTTGATCGCTATCTTCAACTATACCAACTAGTTCTGGTTTATCGTTATCAAACTTTCTAAAAATAAGACGGGTTCTTCCATCTGGATCAGTTCCTATATCAAGAAGTGGGTTTGCTTTTTTATATACCCTAGCTGGCGTAGACCATTCACCAACTTGATAGTTAGTACCATTACTTTGAATTTGTATTGCATAACTAACCTTTCTCCTATCCTCCCAGTTTCCAATAGGTGTTTTTACTTGTGAAGTAGAGAAATTGTACTTTATTTTTTCCGTTAATTTCTCTTGAGATAAGTTATTTATTGTAGCAAGCTTAGATTTAACTGAATTTAAACTATCTATTCTTTTGGATGCAAATTCTACTACATCTTCTCTTTCATCTTTTATGAAGTCACATGACTTTACTTCGTTCAATGTACGAATTACTTCATCAATTAAACCATTATCACCAGCTAATGAGTTTTTAAAATCACTAAAAGTTGTTGAAATCAAAGAAAAGTAGTGATTATATTTTTCTAAATCATTCTGTTGATAATAGAAATTAGCAAGGTAACTGTACTCTTCCAGTAAGAAAGACATTACAGAAGTGTAAGTTTCAGTCCCAGAACATAACAAACCAAGTGCAGTAAGCGCTACCCTGTCATTAGAATTTTCCGGAATAGCAAATCTTTGATTGATAATATTGTACAAAAGTGTATGCAAACTTCCAGATTGTGGCATTCTAGAATTTTGTAGACGGTGTAAAATACCACTTACTTCTTCAAGTTTAGTAACATATTGGTCATGAGTTAAATTTCTTATAGAATCTTTTTCTTGTATAAAATGCCTAATAAAAGTAATTAATTCTGAAGTTACTCCTTCTATTCTTGTTTGTCTTACAAAATCAATAACCTCCTTAAATCCTCTTTCTATCACATTTGTGAGATTATATTCTAATATCTTAAACCTCGACAACATTACCTCGAGATTTCTGTCTACCTTATTTTCTACTCTTAAAATAGCTTCATAGTTTCTATCTACTTTAGCTTCCACTCTTAGAATAGCTTCATAATTTCTATCTAGCTTACTGTTAATGTTCATAAGCATAAAAGCAACACCTACAAGAAGTCCAGTATTAGCAAGAAGAAGACCTTGGTTAGCTAGAAGAAGACCTTGATTACCTAAAAGGAGATCTCGATTACCTGAAAGAAGGTCATAGCTTCTATCAATAGCCCAATAATTTTTACTTAATTTCCTAGAAAGATCATTATGCATAACATGCCTTTCCAGTTCTTCTAAAGATAGTGCTGTAACCTGTCCATCACTTGTTTCAAAATAACTCTTCAAAGTATCCTTAGCCTTATAAAAAGCATCCATGCCTAAATCTACAATCTCCTTAGCAGAAAGTAAACCTCCTGCTGTACGTTGTGGACCTAATGTACGGAATACATCTATTATA
Source organism: Pogonus chalceus (assembly GCA_002278615.1). NCBI lineage: Eukaryota > Metazoa > Arthropoda > Insecta > Coleoptera > Carabidae > Pogonus > Pogonus chalceus. Next base: position 1,253 of record NEEE01008518.1, on the reverse strand, counting down.
GTTTTGATATATCGCTTTGAACGATGAAGTTTAACTGTGTTATCTTCATGTATACCGATGACATCATTTATTAATCTATTTTCCTCTACATAATCAATGTTGGTTCTATTACTAGAACTTTTTTGCTTTAAAACATCAAATTGCAATGGTTGGACAACACTACCTTTTGTAGCTGTAGAATTAGTTAATTTTTGCTGATTCATGCCCATTTTACCGCCTTAAGTGTAACTAAAAATCACCCTCACTATAAAACTTAATGGCCGTAAAGAATTCATGTAAATATCAAATACAACCTTACCTGTAGCACGATTATTTTTAGTGTCAATAACTTTTTTTAAGAAAATTTCATATGGATTGGAAATTAGATAGATAAAGACAGAGAACTTGTGACAAAGCAAACAGAAGCATAATTCACAAGCGTTAGAAAAACATGTAAGTTACAGCCAGCATATATTAATAAGCTCGCAGCAGGAGAGAAAATTAGCTTGAAGATTTAGAATTTATTGCTACTGTTCTTGCAATTTTATCATGAAAAAACTGCCTGCGTCGGTCGAATATTGCAGATATAAAAATTAGTATTGTAACTAAAAACATTAAGACTGGTCGAGATTCAAACCATATAGAAGGATATATAGTCGAGAGGACAATTATATTTATAACAACTTCTCTAAAAACACATCTAATCGCTGCTTGCGTTATAGTAACATTTTTAAATGTGTTTGCATCTTTTATATGAATACCGCATAATAACTGTCCTGGGGTACCACTAAATCTCGCAATAAGTAATACTTCTAATATAAAAATAAATAATTCAATAAATGCTCGTGCGAATGAGTATGATGGATCGCTGGAAAAATAAATAATTTCAGCACTTTTATCTAATATATGCGTATATATCACTTGAAGACAAAGGATTTTAAAGATCACGAAAGCAATAATGCGGTCAACCATGCCTGCTATAACACGCCTAGTTATTCCTACATAATTTACTTGTGTATCCATTTTTATACCTCACACGATTACCTAATGTACCATACTAGAAGTTAAATAATAGTAAAATTGGTTGCTTGTATTACTGTTTGAATTAATTTTTTTCTCAAATGAATTAATATTAATTCAGCAACATATAACGTTAAAAACTTAAACAACACAACCATTTCCAGCAACCAAAACCAGCTATTGTGAGAGGTGTTCGTTTTGGGATGCGTTGGTCTACCAAACGATACATACGAACTTTTTAATATAGTGATTTT
>NEEE01008523.1:16652-29192 GCA_002278615.1 Pogonus chalceus | reverse complement strand
CCAACTCGTTTCTTTCAGGATTTTACATAATACTCTTTAAAAGACATAATGTGTGAAGAAAATGCACTTGAGTTTTACTCTAGAAATATTAACTTTTTAGCCATTTGCTCAAATGAATTCTTTCATCTCCGTTTCTGCTGACTATTTCTTTCAACTTAAATTAAACTATCTTTGTATATCATTTTTATATCATATTAAAAACACTATCATGAATATAATTTCAATCTTGAATTGAATCAATGATTCTCTCTCCGTGAAAAGGTTTCTGGAATAATTTATTTAGCGTTTTCAAACATCAAAGTTAGAATAAATCTAATTTAATGTATCAATATTTTCAATTCTATATAAAAACTAGTTTCGTATGCAATTTTATTTTAATTTAAAGACATATATTGAGAAATATATAAATTGGATCTAAAAAATGTTTACTTTATGACCAACAGAAAAAAATGCAATAAACAATGTTATTAAAGTCGCCGTGCAGACAGTATCAGTGCGCAAAGCAAGAACAAAATAAGAAGTGACATTAGAAACACAGTGGAAGGAAAGAAGTTGTTCTTTCCGCTTAATGAAATGATATACGTTTTACAATGAACGTCAGTCTGCATTCAAATGACACGGGTCCCGGTCGGTGCTTTCATTTCAAACGAACATAAAAATACACTCAGATCATTCGACGAAATCTTCGTTCAAGTAGTCCATGGTTTGCATCCTCGCTTTCATTACACGCGGTAATGGACGCGATGCGATGCGACACGACACCACGCTACCCCTCGCTTCATAAATACTCGTTCTTGATGATGCACACGCTTCTCCTCTACTTGTAGATTGGACAGATTATTGTTATTGTGCGTTCTATATCTTCTTCAAATGTTTTGCATGCAACTTGACAGATTCATTCATTTATGAACTGAATTGCTTATAATTAAATATCTTTCTATTGTTATTTAATCACTTAACAATCGTTTTAAATCAATATGGTAGATAACTATAAAAATATAACAAAAAATATTTATTATAAAGCTCCATTTAAATCTTATTTCAATTGTGAAAAACGTTTTAGTGAAATAAAGTCTGTTGAGATTTAAACTTTATATTTTTAAAAACCAAGCTTTTAACATAAAACAATAATATAATTACAAGAATGACAAGAAAACAAAGCAAGGATATATTTTATTTTCAATATTCACATTTCCAAGAAATAAAAAACAAGAAATGTATACAACTAAACCAATTTATAAATATGAAAATGAAATTTTAAAATAATGCTATAAAGGATATGAAGGCAAATCATGAGAGAATAATAGACACTGACGCTACAGTGGAAAGAGAATTGTATCCGTACAGGAAATGGAAAATTGCTCGTAGGATAAAATATAAAAGTCGCAGGAAACCAGGCACTGCAGACGGAATTTAATAAATCGTCGTATAATAAGTTAAGTTTAGTTTGAAGATGCCTTTATTGAATTTGGCGTACCACATCGCATATTCTTGTAGTGGCACTGTGTTCTGTTAAATCTACCCACGAGTGGCCGCACGTGGTCGCCTTCCCTTTTTGTCTGGTTGCATTTATTTCAAACCCAAAATACTGACATGACAGGCAATTTTTTTCTACTAAAATAAATATCCCAAATATTTTTGTTTAATTTATATTTATATGAACTAAATTAGTATTAATTTTAAGTTTAGTAAATGCTGAACTAAAATGTCTAGTAATAAATGGGTCGGAAAGATACAGTGCGCCAATAATTTACCACAAAAATATAACAGTCCGATAATACCCGGGTTAACAAGGTGAAACCATTAGCATACATGCGAATTTACGCTAGCCTCGTGCAAGTGACCATCACAACGCTGGACTGGGGCTGAGACGCCAAAGGGCAAACGGTCCACATTACCATACAAATTGAGATGTTGCGGGCGACGATGACCATGCTAGCGTTGTTGATGAAATCTCGTCCTCGGTTCGGTGACACGGACGATGACACTCACTCGGATTATGTTAGCACCACGAATCATGTGAAATTCTACTATTTTATCCTAAGGGCAAGTATTAACAAGGCAATTTTATTTTTATTAGTGAACCACTCATTTATGATAAAAAATTCCAGGCATAAAGTTTACGTCCAAAATTTATCTCTTAATTATTTCCTACTGTGTTTTAATTAAATATATCTATAATTGAATGACTTCAAAAATTAAAAAAAAAAAAATATGACATACATGAAAAAGATAATATCCGAAGTTGGTAAATGTGTTTACTAGCCTGCTTTTATAAACTGAGCCCTTGGGTAAAGAATTATTAATTCTTAATTTTTGCATATTATCTCGATAATACGCATAAATTTAAAAACTATAATGACCATTATTACTATAAAGAACGAAATAAATATAAACAGCCTTTTCAGTTAAAGTGTAAATTCATTATTAAATAAAATATATACTTTGATATAATGATATTGACCTTTAAGAGGTTGCGTAGAGTCGAATCAACCCAACTTAACACATTTTTAATCAAATTTTTTTTACATGTATTTCTAATATCTGATAGCCTTTCATAAGTTTTTTATACACATGAGTGACTATGCTACCTTTCCAAGTGTGTCCTAAAACGCATAGATAGCTTTTGTTTCAGTAGACGCCGAATAAACTACAGACGTCTGTCATCGAAAAAAACTTATTTCATATGCTAACCAAACTATTTAATTTTATTTTATATAAGTAAGATTTTTAACACCAAATTGTATTTTTATAAATACAGGCAGATGATAAAACTAGTGTATTTCATATTACTTGACTTAGCCAAAGTTTAACTTTAAATCTTTTTTAGAATTAAGTATACTATTTAATATTAAGCAGTTTTTTAAATCCTTAAAATATCTAATAGGTCCTTAAAAACTACTCGCGACCGCTGCCATATCAAATAACTGCACCACTGTTTGAAGGTTAAATTATATATTAGAAGATTTAAATCCATTGATTAAATCAAGAATATTGCCTGAATAATACGAGAAAATTAAGAATTAATAATATAAATATATCTTGGTATAAATCTCGTTTTTTTAATATTAAAGTATTTTGTTATATTTATTTAAATTAAAATTTATTTATCATAATTGTAAAAGCAGACAAAAGGAATGTTTATAATTTATAAATATAACAATATGAGCTTAAAAAAACAAATAAAATAAAAAATAAACCAAATTACTGGTAGAGTCGTGTCCGTCTGTACAGCAATATGGTATTAGTGAGTTTACATGTAATGTCACTAGCTGTAGCTGGTTCGTGAACGGTACGTTGTTCAGTGTACGGTAACCACCGCTTCATGAGAAATGCATGAACGAGTACGAGTAAATAATGCCAAGGGATTCTCGTCCAATAGGAAACGTAACGGTCGATAAATGGAATCAAATCTACCTTACTTATTCGATCAATTTGGGCTTAAAGTTTTTTGTGGTCCAATTCTGATTTCGCATATATCACAAAAATAAATTATTTATTCTTCCAAACTTATTATTTTTTATTATTTATAATGATCTCATTTTTCTATTTATTTATTGAATAATGATCAAATTTGTTTTGACGATAATGAACGTCTTATATTAAAGATTTATTCCTCATTATAATCTTCTTATACTTTTAATTAAAGCTTATTTCATCTTAAGATAAATATTTTGTAACATAAAAATTAAAGGGTATTATAAACTATTAACTTCAAATTACGTGTTTTTCAGAAAATAATACTTATATATGATTACAAACATTAAATAGCTTCATTATTTCTTTTTTATTATTTACATAATCTTCTTTAAATTAATCCTTATTACAAAATATATGTAATTTGAATATTATAAAAGATTAACTTTTTATAAATATTTACTGTGGAGAATACATTTCTTCTTTTTTCATTTCAAGATATTGATACATAAAAAAAAGAAAGTTGTAAAAACTCACTTTAAAAATTCTTAAATATCAATAATTGAATAAAATTCGGAATAAAAGCATTTGTTTTACAAAGCTTTGATAATAATAGGATACTTTAATTAGATTTACTTAATTACCAAAAGATTTATGATGCCTTGTAATCGATGAAATTTTGTGTAAATAAAAGTTATTAACTGATGTTGAAAATAATTAGAAAAAGCAATTATCAGAAAGAAAATCTTGAGAATTTTGTATAATACAGTTTATGTCTGTCATATACTGAAAACTGAAAACTTTATCCGTCGCAAAAAAATATTTCGTCTCGATAAAGCATGAGAAATGAAAAGGGTCGTATTTCCTTTTGATTACATTCTATCGTAGATTGGGTCACATTAAAAAAAAGCAAATTAAAAGTTCACAAGAAATAATCCTCCTATCGGCTGCCATGATAAGTAATAAGCTTTATTCATGCCTGCGTAAAATCCGTAAAAGAAACGAATAAAACTGGTAATGAATCACAGTAAAATTGAATTGACTTAGAAGCGAGAGTATGCAAATGAGATTGGTGATTTTGATATTTCAAAAAATATTATAGGTATGTACGCTTACAACTAACTGGACCTCATAATTGCAGCCTAATTGGATTTTTGATCTTCCGTGCACGAAATGGGATGAGGTTATATAATAAAGAGACCGAAATTCGCATGGTTGAGAATCTATTTAAAATATAGTGAGGCGTTGTGTAGACGGTGGTTCTCGTGTTTGCCGGCCCGCTAAGTGCTCGGGTGCCTCTGCAGAATACTAATTAGCACTTAGACATTGATGAGTCTGACCCCATTCTCTCTCTCTTTTACAACCCCAAATCCAGCCCACGACCTACGACCTACGCACCCGCCTCATCACAGCTCACCGCTAACGATTGTCGCAAACGCACGCTGTAAAAACCCGTTATTATGAAATCGTTTAGTTGGTGCCACTACGCAGTCACGGCACGAATATTTACTCAAAGTCGTTAGTATTCATCTACAGTGCAACTCCTTGCCTCACCTCACCATCACTACCCATGGCTTATATTGCTGCTGATCTTCAGCCTAATGTACCCACGTACCACCACAATGATTGAGGATGAAGTGCCCTAAAGAGTATCATTTAAATATTTCGAATACGAAGTATGAAACGTTACCCACCCAATGACATCCTTTAGCTTCCCCAATGGTAAACTCACACTGCACAATTTTTGCCTTTCCAATTTTATTTTGTTCTCTTTTCCCACACATTACACCTTTACGCTGTATTTTATTATTTTTATTATGTTTAACTATATTAAAACTTTTTTTTATTGTGATAAAAAATATTTTTCGTAATTACTACCCGAAATATTTATATTTATGTTTACTTCAAAATAGTAAAACAATAATAATTATACTAATAAGTATATCAAAGAAAATTATTCAAGCTCATATTTTTATCTTCAAAACTCTATATATAACATCGTTTTCTAAAATTTTGTTATAAAGGACCTTGAAATTTGAACCGAGCTCTCTAAGTCTCATTTATTGATTTAAAATAAATGACAGCCTGCTTCAAATTGTGAACTCAACTTAAAACCATACTATCTTTTCTTATTTTCAAAACTCTATTTAAAATATCATTTTCTAAAATGTTATTTTCAAAAACCTTGAATTTTAAATCCAGCTCTTATATTCTCATTTATTAATTTAAAATAAATGACAGTTTGCTCAAATTCTGAGCTCAAATAAGAACCATACTACCTCTGCTGCTCAAGTTAAATAAAACCTTCAAACAAATTATTAATAATTTTATTTTCGGCGAATGCAGTTTCTCTGCCTCATCTGTTCTTTTTATATAAATAATTATAATATATTGCTATAGAAATCAATATTTATTTATAACAATTTTTTACAACCTTAATAAATATTTTACTATTTTAGGGTAACATACATAAAATTACTTTCGCATAACTTGGTAGCTCTAATGTTCGATAATTCCGTACCCACGCTATAGGTGGGTAGATACTCGTTGCCTAGGTAAGGCAATTGTTCCGAGTGACGTCACCGCTAATAACATTACACGTCATTATAAGTTGGAGCAGTGCGTTAACTAAATTAGCGATGCGACGTTGTAGCTACCCGCGAATGATGCCATCAATGATGGAGCCACTCTCGGTATACTTTCTGACAATGACAACGAACATTACATCAAATTACGACACTGATATAAATTTACAAGTTTGTTATTGATTATCGAGGATAAGTGGAAGTACGATTTTTATGACTCTATAAAATGAGATTTTTTTATAATGCTATTTTCGAAGAAGATAATAAAGTTATATTTTTTTGTAATAAGGTATAAAATGAACTGATTTATAATAATGAAGTTTTGATTTTGTTTCAAGAATTAATATAAATTTCATTGCATTATTTCGAATAGAATATGCATGTCCATGAAGTTATAATTTAGAAAGGGACAAAAACTTATACTTTGTTACAGTTTAGGAAATATGCAAGTTGGCAAACTTATTGTATAAGAGATTACGTACAGATTTTGACATTAAAATAGAGAAACTGGCTTATAATTAATTCCTAGTTCATGTACATAGGATAATTATCCGTTCACTCTAACATACCTACTTGTAATATTCAAGTTTCAAAGTTAGGGAGACTGTGCGCGCATACGCATCACACTCGTGGGATGGATGGGATGGATGCATGGTTCGAGTCATCTCGACCCGTCTCGACTTGAGACCCAATAACAAGTCTTGTAAACGCGGTAATTATGCTTATGCTCATGACTTGAAGCGCTCATAATAGAGTTGAAGCGTACAGTTTTGCTAGAAATAATTACATGTACACGCGACAAGATACAGATAATAAGCAAAAATTTACAAGTCTTTTGTAAATGCGAGATGCTCATGAATTTTCACTCATTTTACGCTTGCTTGTCATTAGTTCTTTGTACCTTATATTCTACCCGAGCTATAAACTTCTTTATATTAGGATATTGTTTTTTTTTTTTTTTGTTTTCTATTGTAAATTCAATAAATAATTTAATTTTTTATGTCGGTATCCTAATTAATTCATTGTTTTTATTATTATAATGAAACATATTTTATTTAATAAATCTTCAAAATATATAAATTCAGCATTATTTTATTAAACGAAATGTTACTAAATAGGTTTTTTTAATAGTTATGTTTTCCTTAATTCAACTTAAGTTGCAATCTTCGAGAAAATATAGTCTGCAACATGTTTCGTCTTCCACTCTTTCTGAATTGTTTCATTCCAAACTTATTGCAGAATATACTATTATACAATAACAAAAAGCATTTGGTTTATTTCGCAATATAATTTGATTGATTTTTATTGAAAATTTGCAATAAAAATCTAGTAAATATTTCAGTTTCCCATTTTGGGATAAAATATGGAAAAGTATTTTTGCTTTGGTTAAATATTGTTTTATTTGCATGTAATAAAGGCTTTTGTTTGAAATATGTAAAATACTTTTAAAGACGAACTCCAAATGAAGTTTTAGTCTATCTTGATCTATTCATCAAGGATTTACTGTTGACTGTTTTACATACTATGAATTACTCCTGCTAAATCACGTACCGGTATAACGTGCAGCCATACAACGTTATAATCATATAAAGACAAGAGACATACATACATCACAAGTGGTTCCTAGAACCAAAACGACTTAGTAACGTCAAAGACTGACTATTCTCTGCGACTGTCTGTCAGCCATCTTGTCGCACAATAGTTGACGAACACAATGCTGAAATACTCGAGCTCTTGCAACCGTGAAATCACATACAACAAAACTCAAAGGCACTTGTTTAGTCCTTAAGAAGAACAAATAACTTGTGATCATATACTAATAGTTTCTCTGCGAAATAAACTTTTCTTTTTACTTATTTTCAATAAAATGCAAACTTAGATAAGCAATTTATTTCAAACTAAAATTCATTCATTCATTTTTATGCAAGTATATAGAACGATATATCTTACTAGTTTATTTAATTATATATGTTTCTTTTAAAGAAATATTTTACAAGATAGAATATTTTATATAAAATAAACTTCAGTTGAATAAATGAAAATATAGTACATGTAGACATAATAAAAATTTCAAAAGTTAAAGTTCAAATAAAAGAACGTTAAACTATTTTAATTTGAGGTAGCTGTGCGCGTAGTAATTTTAATAAATCGCAGTCTCAATTAAAATAGGTGGGTGTTTTATCACGACTATAAAGTAATTTTCTCTGTCTAGTACCCTCTGGACCATTTATCTTGCTTGATTAGTTTTTCTTGGATTAATTGCACCAATTGTTTTTCTCATTTTACCTCTGCATATCTGTCTTGGCCCGAATTTCTGTTCTGCAACTGGCGAAAGAAGAAACCTTTTACAATTTGCACGATTAGCGGAGATGAAATACGTTATTCCTCATACAATCTTTAGAGAATACTTGAGAAAAATTACATATTACAACAGATTTAGTAATTTCAATTCTAATCCAAATTAATTTTCAAGTCTAGAGTGCAAATATTTCAAAAATTTGCATCGTAAATTCAATATGTATTTTTTCTTCTTTGTAATATTTTGAAACTCATTTCGTATCAAAATTCAGAGTTCTGTTATTATTTGTTATTTAATTTCAAGTATATTAATTTTAATCAGTTTAAAATATATATTTAGTGATTATAAATCCATCTAAAGTTACTGATTTTATTTTATAAATAATGGTAACATGATACTTTTAATAAATTTTCATGCTTCCTTAATTCATTAACTGCTATTTTGTAAGATATCTTTGTTTATACAAAGAAGAAAATAATATATTTAATTAATTTAATAAATATAGATATGAAATAACATCTTTCCGAAAACATTAATAGAAATGTTTTCATTTAGAAGAGTAAAACATTTCTGTAGGAGTAAAAGATGATTATTTCCATGAACATAGACATAAAGAAACCAAAATAAAAGATGAAATTTAGTTGAATGGCAAGAAAAGTAAAGTAAGTGTGGTACACGGTGCACCTAGGCTCGTGAGTATTTCATCACAAGCTGTGAGTATTTTAGAGGGTGTCATCACTTATGCATTACCTCGCACCGTCTTGCCAAGTGTTCCCCAGAGGTCACCGATGGTTTTCACCTGTTGAATGGTGTACGGTGGTGTACCGGGATAAAATTCAAACAGTGGTGAGTGAGCGTGTTTGCGCGCGCCACACCGCGTGCACGGATATAACGCTTAGTTAGCTACGCGAGTACCACCATACGTGAGTGGAATGTGACGCTCGTTAACCACCATACATACAGCAGTCACAGTAGGTTGCTGCTACCAGCCTCACCTCTCGGTCTTTGCAATTTTCAAACAGATATATTCATTTGATATTGTCATTTTTAAACCTTTTATTCTACATCAACAAGTAGAATAAACATTTTATATTTATTTAAAGGAAACAATACGATTATATTATTGATAAAGTAGACTAATTATACTAATATCAGTTAATATCCGTATTATATTTGAATGATCTATTGTTAGATGTACTATCTAACTATCTTCTACAATATAAACATTCAATCATTTGAATTGGCAGTGGTCGCGTGAAGTCTTTAAGGATCTATTGAATTTAGAATATTAGACACATTGTCTTTGGATTAGGAAACTATTTGTTAAGCTTGATAACTCTGTGTTTATATCTTCATTAAGTTCATATAAACACATTATTTTTTGATAAAAATAGAATAAAAAAGTTGGGTAAATTAACAAAGAAATTAATTTTAAAAAAAAAGCGCACTTAGTACAAGTCGCACCTGAAACAAAAGCCTAAATAGAGCTTCCTAAGGTAGGATTCCTATCGGACCTCTGGGCTCAAAGTCGGTTTTATTTTCATGTTAAATTAGGTCTAACTTTAAGCCCCAAAATGGTACANTTACTATTATTTATGATAGTTAATATTATTATAGGTATCAATAGTGCTATCATTTCTATTAATCTAAGACTTTCCACGACAAGCGAATATAGTAAAACGATGTATATTGGAAATTTCAATTTATCATATACTAATTAAAAAAACTAATTAAGTATGAAATAATATAAAATATCCTCTCAAATGTTATAATGTAGGTGCTAGTCGGACTACTGGGCTCTAAATGGGCTCTAAACAGGATCTATTCTGAACTAGAGGGAGCAATATCAGCTTTAAATTTCGACTCGGGTATCTATGCTACTGGGAAGGATTTAGTATTGTTAAATGAATGCATAGTAAACTTATCACAAACTACTAGAGATAGGAAATACATGTGATATGAATAAACTATTTTATGACCAAAAATTTGGTTACTTGGGTCGATTCAAATTCGCGTAATTACTTGAAGGTTGGTTAAAATAACATATGTTCATTTTTATATCATTTATTAAGTACTTTTCTCAGTAAATAACTATATTTATGAATATATTTGAATTTTGTTTTATATAAGTAACAATATTTTAAATAAATCATATATAACAGAAAATAAAAGATAATAATAAGACTCTTTCATCAACTTAAATTCAATTAACAATATCACATTATAAAATTTTGATTAGATAGACCTGAAGTCAGTTGAGTTTAAAATTTGAAGCAAACTATTCAAGTCCCTATCATTTAATATCAAATTTTGTTTTAAGATGAGTAACAGCATGCATCAAATTCTGAACTTAGTTGTACTACAAGTTGTTTAAAGATCATTCAATATAAATTTTAAGTTTCGAACACTTGGTATTTAATTAAAATTGTATAAAAATTAGAAATCAGAAAAATGATACATAAAATTGATAGTTAAGATAAAAATTTTAAAGAACTTACATGGAATAATTTTAAGTTAGTAACTTATCCTGAAAATTGAGTAAAGTATAATTTCATAAGAATAGATTTTGAAGTAAAGTAGTCAAACTTAATATTATTTGAAGTATGAAATTGGTCATGAAATAAAGCTGAAAGGTATGGCGTAATTTTATTTGGGAGATTTGTGAAATTACCTCATCATAATGTAATTTATTTATGCATCGTATCGTTTGAGTTCACTTATGAACCTACCAAATATATCCAAGTGCATCTTCTGTCTAGTCTCGGTTCCGTTCAGTAATATCATTAAGTGACACTAATATAGAAGCTTTTAGGATGCTGTTCTGGCCTCTAATGGACAAAAAGCAGGATAACTACGTGAGGTTCAAAATTTCTACTGCTTTGTCAGTTTTCAATTCAACTAGCGTATATATCAATGTAGGTTGATGGTCAAGCTTGTTTTCTATTTACGGCTAATTCATTAAACATTTTATGTTGTTACTTTAAAAGCATTTTTAACTAAACTTTTAAATTCTATTATAAGGAATATATACATATATAAAACAAATAATGACTTGTTTGTTTAGTTTTAATGTTCGCAAACTGTCTCAAAAGTATCTACATAAATAGGGATCCGGGTTATTTTGGAATTCTAGCTTAACGATGCAATATCTTTAATGCACGTGCGTTATCTAAATTTTATAGCGCGCATGTGTGTAAAGCCAATAACTACGTATTGGATGTTTAAAACATGAACCAGAAACTCGGCTTCAGCCGTTCGATAGTCTTCCCGTTGTAATGTCCTGTCGTCCATCTTTACTCGCACGCAATATACTTGATGTGCTATTGTATACTTCGGTGGCTTCTATTTTCTTTTCTCTTCGCACTCCATTTATCTCGCAACCCCAGCAAGCACCAACTGACCTGCTTGCGATTGCGATGAACGGACAACAGACGCCTACGCCACTTGTAATCGTCTTTGCACTCATTGCTGCTGGAATTCTGTTTCATTTCACACTGTAACTTTTTCAACTTCAAACTAATCAAACTTACTAAAACTATGTTGTTTATCACTAGTACTTTAAATTGTAATCCTAGTTATTTTAAACCTTTTAATTTCATTGAAAATTACAAATATCTATTTCAATATTTTAATTAATTATATTTATAGAAGAAATCTTTAGTTTTGAGCAGTTTTTAAGAAATAAAAAAGTAAAGGAAATGTATCATATAATATTTATAAACAATACAGTGTATTATTAATTGAAGTTCCAAATCAGTTAAGAAAACCATTTAACTAGATGCAATCATTAATTAACATCAATATTAAAGTCCAAAGAAAATCAACACGAACAGACAATGAAAAACGACATTTACAAATTGAGTTCATAGATCATAACAGTGGGTAATTAAAATTCACGCTTTAACTTTACAACAGTCGTTATAAAAGCCGAAACGCCATTCGATTCTGTGAGAAAATGGAACAGAATAGTATTTTGCCAATGCACGCAACAGACAAGATAACCCAGGAGCAGCAGCAGTAAGAGCGCGTATATATCTCCGACTCAGATTTTATTGTCTTATTCGGAATTCGGGGCACGGACGCGACCGTTGTCGCCGGCGTGCAATGCAAACAACAAGTGGTCGTCAATATTTATGACCGAGCTTTTATCTTTTCTTGCCTAATTATGTGCAACAGTGAAAATATAAGAGATTTGTTACGGAAACTTTTCTTTTACAAGGCTATATATATTATTACTAC
>NEEE01008523.1:0-16601 GCA_002278615.1 Pogonus chalceus | reverse complement strand
ACATTTTCACAATTATTAGCATTTACAATTATCATATTAATTCCTACTTAAATCCAATTAAACATATTTTTAATCTATCGAAGAATAGAATTTTTTTTAAATTAATTAAAACTTATTTTATTCATTTATTTTCTAGTAAAACAAATACTTCAAAGTTTTTATAAAGAGCAAAATTAATTTTTAATTATAATTTAAATTAATAAATATTCAATCCATATATTCAATCTTACAATATTTAAATATAGAAATAATTCTGTTTTGCTCTAAAATAATAGAAATGAAATATTATAAATATGAAAATAATTTGAACATTCATTAATATGATTTGGTTTATTTAGTCTAATTGTAAGATATTTAAAGTTGTTAAACTGATAAAGTTGCTATTTTACGGTCAGTATCAGAAATATTTATTATTCGACCAAACTAGATACCATTCACCATTGACGATAAATCACTCGCCATCAAGAAATAGTTTTTGGGGAGCAACAGGCAACTATGGCGCGTTATGAGTTGGTCCTGCCGCTGTGCAACTGGTGGTTGCGGCTTTTCATGGAAATGTAATAGAAACATCACTTATGCACGAGCGTAATTGGCAGGTGCCCAAAGGCTAGTAATCGTTCGTAAGCGGTGTACACGAGTTGCACACCGTGCCTTCATAGTTCAATTGTTCGATTCGTGGAGAAGATAGGTTAGCTCATACATCAAATCGGAAATACTGCATAGTTGGCTGATTACATATGACAAATTAGATTGTAAAATGATTTATTTATGTGTCTATCAAAGCAATATATCTACGTTTAGATAATTTCGTGATATTATTACTTAGTAAATCACATTTTATCATTTTCTAAAACAAGCTGATATTTTTGTGTTACATGAAATAAATATGACAAAGTTGAATATCAAGATATTTTAATGTTGTTTAGACGAAAATATGTGATATAGAATCACAGTATGTTTCCTTCCTAGTAACGATACTTTTGTTTTGTGACACCTTGTATTACGCGGGGTGACATATCCTCCTTCGTTGGCGCCAACTACTTGTCCCTGCCGTTCTCCATCCCTTTGCCACCTGACATCACCAACATCCCTCGAACACATGCCGCGTGGTTATTTGCAAGGACCTGACAGCTGTCGTGTCACACACTGTTTGAAACGCCACCATTTCCTCCGCACCACGAACCGTGATCCCGTTACCTAACCGATCAATACCTGCCAGTGAAACTCCGCGTATATAGAACCCCTAAAAGTTCCTATTTTCACCCTTTCTACCTATGTTATAGTTTCAGAACTCAGTCACTTTGTTGCATCCAATCTCTAATAACATGTAATTAGAACATTGTTTGTGGGAAATAGTTGAAGCAACGAGTATGTAAAAGATATATTCTTTAATCAACTTTGAAGAGTATTAATAATAATTATAATTAATATATATCATGTAGTAAATACTTAGAGAAATGATATTGTTAATTTGCTTGGGAAAATTAATTCGCTATTAGCGAATGAAATGAATTTTGCTTTTAATTTTAAAAGCACTGATTATTGAAGAAACTACGAATCTCGCTATGGTACACTTGTATTACAAGAATCGTCGATAAAGGAAACGGCAATATTCTCGCATCTACGCTCCCAGTTTATCGTACCTTTTCATAGCTGAATTTCTTTCGGTTCGCTTGACTCGCTACGATTGCTACTTCCACTCTCCGCGCGCCTCATAACACAAAGTTACTGCTGAAAACTGACGAGACTTGACAACCGTTACCAAGGGAGACCACTTAATGAGAACGAGCCCGGCTTGCCTTCGTCCTTCCTTCGTATTTTCCCTCTTTTCCGTTACCCATCCTTTCTCTCATCTGCCATGACGCGTTCGTTTCCTTTTCTCTAGCGCGTCCTGCTGCCACTAATTTATTTTCATTTTTCTTGGTTTTGATGTATCTCACAAAGTGGCAGCGAACAGCTTTCAAATGACGTATCGAATTTGGATGGCAGGGGTATGGACGTGGCAGCTTTCGAATACTTGACAACTTTTCTTCTATCTTTCATTCATTTTCTCAAGAGAATAAATAGAAAAAATAAAAGAATAAGTGTAAGTAAAGAATAAACAAGTTGCCGTGGATATATTACCGTTGGTATTTATTTCATGCTAAAAGGCTAAAAAGTATTAAAAGTGAAGACGTTGTACGAACGAACAAATATCCGGTGAAGTAAATTTGAATTAAATTTGCTTCAAATATTTACCGACCCTGCAGTCTTTATGACATGAGCCAGAAAAAGCTGTTTCATAGATGGATTGAAGGAACATGGAGGGTTTGGGATGAAACCATTCTCCGTTCGAACCTTCCTTCTCATGATAAAATCTTATTGCATTCTTCTCAATTTTTCTTTTTTTTTTTTTGTTAAAAGCTTTGTATTAATTTCTTTTTCGTCTGGAATTTCTTGTTTGCACAAATACAATGTTTAAAGTATAAAACATTGCCGACAATGGTCCTCGTTGTAATTAGGAGATTTATTCAGCATTGTTCTCTGCTGAAATTATTTAGCTTCTTAAATGAACAAAGTATTTATATTTGCGTATACTTTAATATAAATATATCATTAATTTGCCATGAGTGAATATTTTTGCGTAAAAGAATCAGAAGAGATGGTCTTTAATAGCAGTTGGTACAATGTGATGGGTAGATAGAAGAATGGTTAACTTGTCGGATGGTATAGCGGTGGGAAACTGCTTACATTAAGATTGCTTTATAAAGTATGTGCCTTTATTCGTATCAAAGAAAGACGACGCTTGCGACAGAGTTTTACGTGTGTCTCTGTGTTTGCGTAATCTAATGATCGCTCGCGCGCCAAGTACTAGCTCCGCAATATATGTGGCATCGTAGCGTAACGCCTCGTAATACCAAGTCCTACACGCTAGAGACTTCTTTGAATCGCGAAAAGATTTCAATCAAATTTTACATGGAATCTTGTACTCCCATTTCGAAACGGAGCACTTCACACGCTGCCTTTATTCTTCTACCAGCGCTTTCTACTAAATGTACCATCTTATTTCGAGCCGTGCTGGTAGACTCGAGCAGTTTGATCTACGCCATATTAAACAAGAAACAATTTCATATACTGGAATCATGAATTTCGAACAAAATGTCACAACAATTTCCTACATCATATATTATGGAATACCTGCTTTTACAAGAAAACAGACTGGAAGCAATATTAAAATATTGTCATATACACTATGAACAAAAACTTTCTACAAGAGATATAAAACCATTCTTTTTTTTATTAAAAAACTGATTGGATATACTCTTTAATAAATAATTCTACTGCAGTCAAAGCTTTTTTTTTTCTATCTTTACTAGTCAAAATGAGAATTTTACTTTGAATTATTTGTAAAATCAAACCGGCTTGAATCGAATGGATATTCATTGAGCTTGAGCAGTATATGACGACATTAAAATACACAATCCCATGAATATAGAATTGAAATGAATGAATGTACAAGAAGAGAATTATTTTGTTTCATTGTAAAAAAAAAAAAAAAATGCTCGTATGTAATGCATACATTCGCGTTAAGCGTGGTTCGTTCGTCCGTTTCAAGTTTAGAAAAATCCGTATTTTTAGAGGGATTCAGTACATTCTCTAGGGAAATCGCTCCGGGTCGCTACATGACATCCGCGGGTGCTATTCAGATCAGTATAGCCAAAGAGGACTATGGCACTGGCAGATTCGTCGATGTAAGGTAGGGACTCATGCCCCATGAGGTCTCAGAGTTGTGCGTCAAGTAAGTTCCTTCTCTGCCTGCGTTCCTGTTACTGCAACTATTTGATCATGTTTGTTTGTTTGGGATAAATCTTTCGGCCGAGTCCCCTATGGAGATCCTCACCGCCGCGCCTTAGCATNATATATATATATATATATTTGGCTGTATATATTGAATAAAATGAGCTGAGACTAATGTATTACATGACAGTATATTCTACAAGGTACAGCTACAAGTATCTGTTTGCTGAATATGCCTGTGAATTCCCTAGTTGCAAGAGTAAGCACGTACCACATTACTGTTCGCAATTTCCTACCCTACTACTCAGAGTTATACCCTATATCGAACCACCGCCAAAACCGGCCACCACCAGCGTGCTGATATAAATCTCCTGGTAATTAACACAATTAAGAAATACGACAAAACTATTGCTGTATTTTAAACTCCGCCCCTGTTCGTTTCTCTGTAGCTATTTCTCACCACCACATTTTTAAAATGAAGGGAAATATTACAGCTTTATTTTGATAAATTGTCGCCGCTTACACACGTTTTACTTAATGCTCGTGCATTTTGTCTTACTTTATAATTTTATTGCCTTTTGTTGTGCGTGTTTCCCTTTCGCTACATGTGATATATGGATACTTTATTTTTTATTCTCATCTTTGCGTCTACGTCAACTATTTTTTATTATTTTTTTGGTATATTTATTTATTGTTTTGTTTTTATTCCTTTTCATTAATACTAAAAATCTTTTATAAATTTATAATTTTTACTTGCTATTTAAAACCAATTACTATGGTTCATTAAATCAAAATGTCTTATAATTGTATAGTACAAAAAGAAGTAACCCATTTCTCTTCCACCCTTGATTAAAGATAGATAGGCTCCATCATGGCGCGTCCATAGTCCGAATTACACGACTCATTTCCTCAGTTCTACGGCGTCCGCTCTCGCTTGTGGCTTAATGCGCTCATAAGCCTCTTGTATTAAATACATTCTTGATGAAATTTCTTCTCATTGTTTGTTAGTGAGTATTCGCGTTTCAAGTGAATGCTGTGATGGATGATTTGCGAAAGAATTACAAACTTTAGAGAGTGCGAGAGTAGTTTCAACGTGGGAAATATCTCAGAATCCCGCGAGATGTCAGATCGGTCACGTTCGACGCCCAGTTACTAACATGAGCCCTTCACTGTGATCAAGTCTAGACTCAATACGTGCTAGGTGCCAACTTTACCGAACTTTCAGTCCTTACATTGGTGGTTGGTTTGTACAAACACCCGTTGGTACAAACGATTGCGGTCTCGGGAACCCTTGACCTCCCCTTTATTCGCTATGACGACACTTTCTATTTCTTCGATATACTCATTTAAAAGGAAAACTGAACCTATTTCTATCCTTTCGTTTTGTTACAATATAAAATTGAATATCGATAATAAGCAATGTAGAGAAATCAAGTAGCAAGCCTTTAAAGCAGAGTTGAGGGTCCAGGGAATATAAACACTCGTCTAAACATCACGCGTTATTGTTTTATCGGTGGGCGTGCGACCGCGTAAGTGAGATAAATAGAGAGCACAGTGGATATTAAAGTGGTACGTGTAACTAGACCACATCCCTAAAGGGAAGATGCCCCGGGGATGTTCTTTCTCGCATGTTCAAGTGACCGCACGGCATCGCACGTCCATCGCCGATTGCTTAGTACGTGACGTCATCAAAGCCGCAGACAGTTTCTATATAGCCAGCGTACATGATCCTAGTCAATTAAAATAAATGCAATTTACGGAACTTTGGATCATAATTTATTTAAATAGTATTTTGTTTTAAATATATTAATTAAATATTAAAAATTTGATTGTATTAGTTGAATAAGTTATGACAAATTCCATATTTATGATGATATGAAATGATGTTGAAGGCCGCAGAACGTGCTATGTACAAAACGAAACCAATTACCCAACATTCAGTTCGTTGCAGGAATTATGAAAATCGATTAGGTATCCTCGAACATAACGAATGTTGTTTTTCAATCGTTCGTTTTCATACATAAATGGATCGAGGTAGCCAATCGGCGTATTTATAACCAGAATAGCCACTTCTTAGGTTTTAGCTGTGCTCAGAGTTGAACGTTGATAGCATTATTAAGGTCGTTATTTTTCATGTCCGCGAGCGTACTACTTGGTCGGCTGGCCGGGGGAGATAAGCCAATCCGGACGACGAAAGGAGTCGATGCTGGTCGAATGGGCTCAACGGGGCGAAATATGAATTACGCACTTTACCTTAGACGTGTGTACCCATTATATCACCATCGGGAAACATTGGATTCGAATGGCAAGATGCGATATAAGCTCTCGCCGCTCACCGTTCTCTCGTCGATTACCTACCTTCAGAGCACGGCACTAGATTTAACAGTGTCAGCGTATAGTGATGCTACAAACGCTACCGTCGGGAATTACATCGAAAGAGCCCTTCTTCCATTAGCGAACGGACGTCATACTTAATGCTATTAAATCGTTGATGAAGCAATTCGCATTTATATCCTCGCTTTGTGTCAAAATACATATATATTTCAATTTTAAAAAATACTCTTTCATTCTTATTTACATAAGTACGACGTATTTCAACAATCATTAAAATATATTAATGTTAATTTAGTTGTTAATTGAACTGTACGTTCATTGAAAATGAAACACATTCAATTTTGATCAAAGTTGAAAACATTTTAGGGAAAGCTTGTAATATAATTGCAGAAGTTTCAGCAAGTGAACCATAAAACGTAATTGTAACTATTAAGGTATATATGCGTACATTTCTCTGATGCTATATCATCGTTACAGAACATATAGTAAAATAGTATTGTGATCGAGTGTACAATGAAACGAAAACGAATACAGTATAATGTTGGTGCGTAGTGCAGCTCCTATTTCGTACAGGTTTCATCTTCTTTTGATGTCTGGTCTCCATGGTGACAATCCAGGGATATGCGGTGCGGTAGCGGCATGTGTATCGGCTACAACAAGAGCGACACCAGTGCTTTCCGCGTGATTGCTTTCGCACGCCACTCTATGATGAAATCTCCGTTCAAGCGCGTTGTTACCTTCGTTCTTCTTCGCTGACGTCCACAACTTAAAACTCTTCTTTTTATCTACAGTAGCGTCTCGTAATACTTTGTCAAACTAAATATTATTTAAGAAAAATCATTTATATACTATTCCAATAACATTAAATTTAAGTTTGAGATATATTAGGTACAACAATTATATTTGAAACGAAATGAATATAATAGAGTACTCAAACTAATATTGAAGTAATATTAATGATATTAAAGACGCCACTGATCTCTTGGCAGTAAATTCAACAAGGTCTAGGCCCTCACCGCCTCTTATCGATTTTATTGCGCACCCCGTGTCTCTAAATAACATGCACGATAAACCAGCAAACCGACTGCCAATACCGGTTCATATATTCCAATGTTTTATATGTTTTCACGGTTTTCAAAGGCAATTTAGAACTTGTCCGAAAAACACGCTTCACATGTTATGACATGCTGCAATATCGACATTTCTCATTCTCGCTATTCGCTCCTCGCTACAATATATACACGTATATATGTACAAACCATGCTGTATTTTAACAGACGTATTCATCGGAACGGGGATTTTAACTTTTTACACCGAGCTAACAGTTGTTTAACTCGCAAACGTTTCAAAGTGAAAAATAAAACACTTCGCCGGGAACTTTCCGGAATTTACCTGCGAGCATTCACACAAACAATGGAAACAGAGATTTATTTCCAAGTCGCAAATTAAGTTGTAGCGGCGGTGAAATAAACCTGTCGCCGGTATATTTCCAAATGTTTCGATTCACTGTCGTAATACTTTTTCCGTCCGTTTGCAAGAGAAAGTTGTTGAGGTGGGTGAGCGGGTGTTACATTGCCACGCCTCAATGCCTATAATACGAGCTAAATTGATAACCTCACATCAATAACGTTTCATGCAGGGAGCGATTAATGAGTGCCACGGGACCTGCTGGAAACGTTTTTATATAGATATCGCACTTCATATAATTTATTTACCGTATCATTACCGTATCAACTTGATACTTGCTGCTTAAATATTTGTACAACAAATTATGTCTTTTTAATCATTTTTATTATGACATATACATATATTCCATTACCGCCTACATTATATTTATTTCAGTTAGAATAATATTATTATAATTTTCACAATTTTTTCCAATTTTGTCTTAAATATAAATAATTTCTCAAAAATTGCGAAATGGCTTATTGCAAATCTCAAAACAAAGCTNTATTTATTTATAGATAACTTCATTTTTATCAGACGAAAACCGTTCAAGAATTCTGTCGATATTTTTTTAACATCAACTCATTGAAGCATAGTATTTCTATATTTGAAATTCGACCTAAATATCAATGCTATTCGTTTTCTTGAGAATTTTCAATCGAAAAACAGTTTTGAAATAACAAAGAAAGGTTTGCTTGTATTTAACCGTGATAAAATATTGTTTCAATTTAGGAATATTGTTTAGTTTCAATTTAAATTTTAGGAATACAAATTATAGTTTATAATTTTCATTTGTTTGTTGATGGTATTAAATGTTTAAGTATTTTTAGTTTTCATGAAATGCACTCTGATTAGTTTGTTTACAAAGTAACAATGTTTAATAATACCGCGATATTGAGATCCGCCATGTTGAGTTTAATCCACGTGACTAAGTTGAAATTGCTGTTGGAAAGCGTCGAAGCCGAGCGCCAAGTACTGAGTACAAACTCTCCCGACTCAAGTTTCAAACTACTCTACATCTACTAGTCGTAGTAGAAGTAGTTTAGTAGCGACACTAACATTGGCGCTTACTTAACTTTTAAGTATAACATTTACTGTTTTCTTTCATATCTATGTTTCGCAAGCGGTAAAACTGCAACCGTAAAAAAGTCAACTTCTTTCTCATATCGTGCGCTGTTCATGTGATACTTTGTTGTTCTTGTTGTTTTATATTTTGTTGGTTGCTTTTCTTATTATATTTTATTGCCTAATAAAATTTAATTACCCAAAGCTTTATGGAACTTGAGTATCTGTTTTAATATCGGTTGAGTGTTTCAACGAAATTTTATCAAATTTAAGAAACAATGGATTCTTATGAAATTCTACAATTTTAACGCAACAACTTGTCACAACTTGCCTTCTAATTCATTACCATATTCTTAATTACTTCTTAAATTAAATACATATTTTTGTTTTTTTAATTATTTTTAATCTTTTATTTTTCTACAACTGCAGATTAAAAATAATGCTTTAAATTTAAAAGCTGAATATGTTTACACGATAGGATTAAATCTACATACATTCATTATACCCCGCGCTCTACACACCTGGCAAATTGAATTTTTGTAGGGGTCGTTGGCCGCTCCCTATTTTAAGTTTTAAACGCTCGAGGTAACAATGCCCTATGCGATCAAAACCTGCGTAAAACTCATGCAAGGAATTCACCAAAGGTACTCTTATTCCATTTGCGTATTTATACTTCTTTTCAATTTGATAACGAAGTATTTCAATTCAATTGACAATATCTAAAACTTTAAAAACTATTTGCAAATGTAGTTGCAAACGGTAGAAAAAATTGTTGCCCATAATTTATATTTGGAATCTTTAAAACAGACATCTGGTGATACTTTAAATTATTTTTAGAATTTAAAGTTAGTTGTAACTTGTTTAAAGGCATTTAAAGGTTTTAGCTAGTTTGAAATGTAGCATCATTAAATTATATAAAAATAATAAATTATTGTCATTAATAGTTTAATAACAATCTACTTTTAAAAACTGAATAAACATATAATCATTTTGCTGTTGCAGCAAGTTCAGTAGTAACAAAGGGTGCACAGAAGGGTGAAGCTGTGTTACAAGAGCCCTTTCGTTGGTTCTGCTTTATAGCCACAATATGTTTTCAAAACATCAGTAAATGAGAAAGCTGGTTTTCTACTAAAGCACAACTTACTAACAGCTTAAATTTAAATTTGGTATTTATATTGGCTGCAAACTTCTGAAATCACATATAAATATAAACTGGTTTTGGTCGCAATTTTATTTCAACAATAGATTTTGAATTCATTTTAACCATTATTAACAGTTTAATTCTATTCGTAGTGTAGTCAAATTTAAAATATTTCAAAACACATAAGCTACTGAAATTTAAATTTGTAATATCAAGTGATAAGTAATATAATTTAAGCTCAAGTTATTTTAAGATCTTGATCATAAAACGATTTGTGACCCTCATCTTACCCACTAATAGCAGACATTTTAATAATTTATAGGTACCTTAAGTGTCACTAAATTACCGCTGCTTCATTTATAATTTACTCTTTAAGAGAAAGTATTAAAATGATCCGTTAACGGAAGATCTATTTTAGAGATAATATAAAATTTTAATGTGTTTACATTTTTTATTAGACTATGTATTAGATAGTTGAACGATTCAAAGCCAATTTGTATATTTTATACGTCATAACTTGATAAATTACTTATTAAATAGAAAATTTATGATATTAAAATTTTAATTGAAATTAAATTAATAAAGGTTAACTCAGCCTTTAATTTCAAAAGAATTTTTACAGTCTGCACCTTAAAGAACATCATTGTTAATTATATAAAAAAACTTAACTTTATTCCTAAAATCAAAGCGTTAATAATATAATTAATTTTGAAAGTCTATATTCATTATTATTAGTTCTTTAAAAAAGATATTCAAACATTTTAAAATTAAAATAAAAGGAAAATTAGTACACAAAGTTACATGTTCTATTTAAATATGTTTATTGTAATTATATTTACGTAAATAAACAATTTTCAGTTTATAAAGGAAATGGATTTCAGAATATTATCTTTAATAATTTATTAAATACACATTAACCACACATAAAACAAGTTTATGCTTGTGTATTCTTTTAATACAGACTTATATACAACTTATAACCGAAATAATGACATTTTTCTTTTCATTCGGTTTCTACTTGTTTCAATTTTACTCATAACATCATTTTCTAATAATTTTGATTTTGAAATCCTTCAAATAATTACTGGTAGTAAGATTCAAGTTAAGCTTAAAATTTAAAGCGACTTTCCCAGGTAACAAATATTCAGTAACAAATTTGAATCCAATCATACTACCAGTTTTTAAAAGGTTATTTAAAATAATTTTTAATTATTATACTTGTGATATAACGGTACACAACTAACTATTAATCTAACCTAAAAATATTGGTCAATTTTTATATTTAATAAAGCAAGATTTTCTTCAAAAATAGTAAATCGAAAAAAATGTTTCCATGAGAATAAATATAATGAATGAACCATTTGAATTGATTGCTTCACTACTTTTTTTCGGTTTTTTTCTTTTTTTTGCTGGTTGGTGAGAGTGTTTTTTATTTTATTTCTTTTCATTTGTAAAAAATTCTGTTTGTTGTTTATTTATTGTTACTAAATTTACGCGAAATACAACAACTGAAATATACATTGAAATTGAATTATATATTTGCATTGAAATATATTTCGAAATAATAAATTAATTGTTTTCAACTTATTTAAAATAATGAAGTGTGAAGAAAGATGCATAGAAAATTAAAACATGCATGTTTATTTCATAGCACACTGCAACTTGGTATGGAACGAGGCATATGACACATATATATCCCGTGTTCTTTCAACAGCATGAAATAAACATCTCTATATGCGGCTCACGTGCCTGACATATTAAGAAAAAACGCAAAGTTACGAACATATTTCGAGTTACGCCGTTCGCGGCTCTACGTGCCTACAACCTCCATAATAAGAATAATTACACTGCCAACAACTTTTCTTCAAAAATTTCCCAATATACAGTTTATTCCTTTCGGACCTTCTGTTTCTATATCTTTTTTTTCTATCATTATATAATCACATCTGCTGATTTTCAACTTTAATCATTATTATCTAATGTTTCATTACGTAATTATAGAAAGAATAATATTTACTGAAATTTTATAATTATGTCAATATACTACGTTGTTTTCTACGTAATTTTACTTTTTAATTATCACAACACATTTCATAATTATTCATTATTATGGTTCATAAGATTTGGTTACGCAAATAACCACTTATTAATACTTCTTTTTATTTCATATAAAAATATGCTTTTTCAACAACTTACGTACTTTTTTCTTAAAGAATAAATAAATAATCACAAAATGACGATATTTGATACATAAACTAGATCATTTATTTTAATTTAAATTATATCAAATTACAAATAATTTAACCTTTAAATTTTGTTTATATTTTCGTGTTAATATAGACAGGTTTAATTTATATAAGGATTTAACGATATATCCTTCAATCAATGATGGCAATCATTACCGTCGGAGCTGATATTATTTTAAGATGATAAAATCATTTATAAAAGACGATTAGCGAATTTTTACAATACTCTAATGGTTGTATTTACCATATAATTTTCTCCGTGAATTATTTGCATAGACTGATAATAAAAAAAATATTTAAGATATAAATATGAAGATTTATTTAATTTAATTTTCAATATAAATTAATTTGAAAACTCAAATGAAGTAATGTTTTTGCTGTAGGTAAAAAGTTTTTGATAACCCTACCAATAAATTATCCAATAAATTCTTAGGTTTTTAGATTCATACCGCAAACGAATTCGAAAGTTTGTTCGCAGTAAATTATATTTGCTCCATTTTAGTTTGGAGTTGGTGAAATATAACGAAGCAATGTTTTTATAGTGTGCAACAGGCAGACGCTACAAAAACAGGAACAAGAAGAGAGAAACAAAAAGATTATTATAAATGTGGACTAATGTGCAGTAAATCCGAAACACAACTAGATGGTTTCAACAGGCGTTGGTTGACATAAAAACAGAATGATATAAAAACTGATAACAAACATATAAAAACGGAGCGTAGACGCGTAAAAAAGGAATATGAGACAGAATTTTAGGGTGAAAATAAAATGTCCACCAGAATGAACTCTTTGATAAACAAGCTGATACGAATATAATATTGATGAAATTTTGATTAAGTGATAACTCGAATGAAAATATTGTTTTATATTTTTATTCTCTTACATACACATACCATAATTTTAATACAATTTTTAAACAATAGTTTTAAGTCTTATTTTTTAAACTTATTTATTAAATAAATAAATAAATGGTTATTCTTTCTATTATATTTATGAAAATAATAAATAGTTTCAATTAACAAGCTCTTATGAAAATGTTGAGAAATGTAGTTTGTTTGAACTTGAAAAGCAACTAGGTATAAAAAGGATAATATAGATAGCAAATGTGCATAGTAGATTGCAATGAGTGCCGATCGCAACGCTATATAACCCACTCTTGTCGAACACGGGCACGTTGTCGATCGATGTTTTCGACGTACCGCCGACAAACTAATGGATATAAGAGGTGCGTGCTCGTCCCTGGAATTTGATTGGCGGAGTGCGGGTGCGTGAGGCTGCGTTCTGAAACCTCCCTTTTGTTCGGCACCCTTCGCGTGGGTTCGTTCAGTTGCTCCACTCGTTCGTCCTCTCCGTCTATCATACGGCAGAGCTTTGCGAGCGATCAGACTGTGCGTACCACAAACTGAACGTATTCTCTAAGCTCGCTCGCTCGCATCACGCTCCAAAATTTACATTGTACGTTTTATCAATAGTTTTCGTGATTAAATTACGCTAAATTTATATATATATATATATAAATAAATAAAATATTTTTAAAACTAAAAGTTTTATTAATTCAAAATTGTGATTTATTATTTTATTAAATATTACGTTCTTAGAACAAATATATCAATTTTAGATAATTAGTTAAACTTATGTAAATTAAATACAACTTCGGGATTTTCACGTAACTGAAATATTATTAGTGTAAGATTTTAATACTCGCCCGTGCGATCATTAAAATCAACAGTGTTCTCGTGTTTGAATCGCCAACACAAGCCTTCCATATGGTTCAAGTACTCGACACGGAGAAGTCGGCGCGCTTGGAGTTGCCGGCACTTGTAAGTAACGATATATGTAACACTGAGACTACTAGTGCCATCTTTTGGTACAATCAATAATTTTACTATAACTTATTTTACCACACTATAAATTTCAGATTGTAGATTAAAAAAATGAATGAAAACAACAACAAAATACCTACGAATTTAATTTTTTTTATTAATTTAATAACAATTTCAATTAATTAATAATGAAATTAATTAATATGTATTTAATTTATTATTTCACATGAAATAAACAATAAAATGTGATAATTAATTAAATTACGTTAAATATAATGATAATTTATTATTTGTAACAAATTGAAAAATATATATTAATTTATTTAAAATCGATTTATAAACAATATTATTATGATATATACTATAAAGCAAATTTATTAACAATCTGTGTTCATAAACTAAATAACCAGTTTGCTCCGGTCACCAGTAATTGTCGTCACATCGTAAATCATTTACCCGCGTATATGACTCGATTCTCAACCCCAAAATTGCACAAATCTACTCTATCTTTGTCTATCGCTAAAAGTAGAATAATCTTCGCTTGTAGTAACCATCCGTCTTTATCTATTTACCCGATAGACATATCTTTCTTCTTAACATCGTTATAATTTAGCAACCCCAATGTTCAATTTAAAGTTAATTATTAATAACATGGAGCATTCGATGTAAGCTAGATCGCTTTGCTGACCAAGCGTGCTATCAGACCTGAATGATGACCAGACGGGCTGTTACTATGGAGATATGGTTGTCACAACGGCAACATACTAGTATATACAATGTTGTACAGGAAACCCGGAGTTTAATTTCCTGCTCATAGAACGTGATTTTATTTAAAATGAAACACTGTTGTACATTCCTTTTTTAGCTTGTACATTATTAAGTTTATTTTGTTTATTTATTTTTTTAAACATCCTACATAAATACTAATACAAAACCATCCTATATTTCATCAAATATATGTCTATGCTTTTTATATACATATTTAAACAGTATCATTAAAAATTTAGAAAGGAAAAATAATATATTTTTCATGGAATAATCGATATGTTTTAAAAGCTTTATCCATGAAATATGTAGTTAGATTATATAAAAAAAATATATTAAATTTTAAATTAATGTTTTTCTAAAATGTTTATATTAAAATNTTTTTGTACAGTCGCCACAATGGAGTCATCCACTATAACAAAAATAATAAATTTTACATAGCAGGACATTTTGTTAGGTTATGTAATGTACCGACAGAGCAATCATATATCAGATTGACTTGTGAAGGTAATAAACGTGTAGATAACGTTAGCGAGCGTTTTTTCTACTTTGTCGCTCTAGAGCGGCAAAATAACATTTTGCGTTGACAAAAGAGAGCGCAAATACCTACTTTGTATATAAGTACACAAAGTCCAGCTAAATAAAGAAAAAATTTAAATTAATAATCAAATAAGTTTTTTTTTCTTTGGAACTGATGTGTTTATCAATATTTATATAAAACTATGAAGAGGAGAATTAGAGTTTAATTCACGAAAAGTTGTTATTGCGCAATAATTGTACGTTTACATAATACCGTCCTGTCGAACTTTTTTTATCCTTAAAAAATTAAATATCCTTTTTTCATGGTTAATGGACAGAATGATTATTATATGACAGTAACGTATGTTGAAACTAAAACATCTGCTTTTATTGCGCAATAGCGACTTTTCGTGAACTAAAGTAAATTTTAAAATGATAAAAATATTGAATTCGAAGAATTGTATATAAAAATATTTATATTTATTCATTAAGAATATAATTACAATAGAATATATAATAATGTTTTTGGTTTTTTTATTTCAGATGAACCGCCCCATCCAAGTGAAACCAGCGGACAGTGAAAACCGCGGAGGTAAAAACCTGTTTATTAATTTATAAAATAATAGAACACATCTACATATACATATATACATATAATAAGAATTCAATAATAGCATCTAAAATAAACGTAAACGATAATGTTGTTTCCTGTTTCCCCTATTCGTATTTCGTTGAAATAAATTCAGAATAGAATATCACATTCACATCGAAGGTTTGGAATCGCGTGAACGATAGCTGGCCATTCGTGTTTCTTTATTTCCGTTGTTCACAGCCGCCTCCCGCCTTGTAATAAACGGCATCGACTTTATCTCCCTCGCATCTCAAATTTATTCGTCTAAATTGTGACGCTTGTAAATATTAACCTAGATCTCGTGATGAAATGTTTGCAAATTCAAATATTCATCGCTAGCTTTTAATTTTATATTCGCGAATCACAACGTACAATTCGTGCTTGTGTAATTTTCTCTCGGTGATATTGTATTACACGAGTTTACATTTTCTTATTATATACAAATCATTCATTATTTTATTATCTTTTTGTTTATTTTCATATATACATAACCTAATAAATATTTTATAGTTTAAGGCCCGGTCCTTATAAACGCAAAAATAATCATCAATTAACTTCTTCATTAGTAAATTTAATCGTCGATTAAATATCAACTTGAGTATTATAAAAGAATTCTATGTGTAAATTAACTAAATGGAGATTTATTTTTTGTGACCTTATTTTTAGTTGTGAATTACGAACTTTTGTGCTTGTTGCTAACAATAAGTAATGATTTTTGTAAATTGATTCTTAAATCGTTTTTGTTATATAAACTGTCACTTCATTCGTTAGACAAATTTTGGTATGAATTTCTTATTTGAAATGACATATGTGAAAAAGATAAATTCTATAAATATTTATTATCTATTGTAATA
>NEEE01008455.1:3271-15172 GCA_002278615.1 Pogonus chalceus | reverse complement strand
AAATATTCTTTTATATTTAATGCAAAAACAATTTGTCTTTAAAGCAATTATTTGAAATTTTTGGATTTAAGGATCATCTAATAGTAAGTTTGCAAATTAAGATAAATTGTTTTATTGTATTTTTCTCTTTTGTTTAGAGAAAGAAAGAGAAGAGAACGCAATATATAATACGAACAAAGATAAATTTAAAACACAGTTTCTGAAAAGAAACTTATTCTAAATAAGACTGATTGTTTTGAAAGACTGATTAAAGACTAATTTATATTTAGCGGGTAATAAATAATTAATTCTGAGTATTTTAAAACTGCCTAAACTAATAATAAATGGTTATAGACTGCTAAAATTGTTTTTATTATTTTATACTTATATTTTTATAAATATTTCAATAAAAATTAAATATGAGAATTTATATTTATCATAAGAATCAGTTTATGATTGATTAAAACTTTTAAACTGGTAATGATAAATTACCAAATAAGTATTTTTAGTTATAATCATGTTAATTATTATATTAATTTGTTACAATTTATACAAATTTGAGAATTGGTAATTATTTAATAAAAATTAAATAAGAGATATTATATTTATAATCAGAATCAATTTAAGATTATTCAAAACTTTTAAACTGGTATGAAATGAGTTAAAAAATTAATTAAAAGATCAGTTTAAAGAATGATTACTGATCGAACAAGTATTTTAAGTTATAATCACAATAGTTATTAATTAAAATTGTTACAATTTATACAAATTTGAGAATTTGTAATATTTTAATAAAAATTAAATAAGAAAATTTATATTTATAATCAGAATCAGTGTATGATTATTCAAAAGACCGGTTAAAAGGTTGATTAATGATCAAATAAGTATTTTCAGTTAATTAAATTGTTACAATTTATACAAATTTAATGATTTGTAAATATTAAAACAAATTAATAAGAGAACTTCAAAACTTTTAAATTGATAAAAAAATGTTAAATTAAATAAAAAAAAATTATGCGCATTTCGGCTTTTACGCCATTATCAGAAGTAAAAAGAATTGAATAAATAAAAAATTTTGAAATAGAACCGAGTGTTTTTTAATTTAATTTAATATCAAAATGTTTCAACGAAAGGTAACAGCAAAATCTATTAACTTTATGATAAGAAATGATTTAAAAATTTGTTAAAAGATCAGTTAACAGAATGATTATTGATCGAATATGTATTTTAAATTATAATCACATTAATTATCGATTAAAATTGTAACAATCCATGCAAATTTAATAATTTGTAATAAATGTATTTAAAATTAAATTATAAAATTTATATTTGTAATCAGAATCAGTTTAATATTATTTCAAACTATTACCAATTAAAAGAATGATAATTTTCTAAAAATCCTATTTAAATTTAATAATTTAAATTGTAAATCAAATCAAATATTTTAAAAAAAAGTTAACAAATGTAATAAATGCAGTTTTTTCCAATAATTAAAAACGCGTGACAATATCCTCAATTGAAAGATTATTTTAAATTAAAATTGAATTTTCAAATCAATATTAATTATTGATATAGTACTTTTAAATAAATATGAAATCAGTAAAAAATAAATTGAAATTTATTTATTTATTTTTCTAAGAACGTTATGAAGTATTAATAGAATAAATATGACCTTTGAGAAGGGTTATTTTGCAATGTTTTTTATTTATTTTCAGTCAAGGGCAACGATTTATAAAACACTAATTTATTTTATGTCCCCAAGTTGCTATTGTATGCATTGAACGGCAAATTGGGCATTATAATAGCATATCGTTTGGATTATGTTTAGTTTTGTGAGCTAAAATTAGAATAAAATATACCTACTTATTTGCAATATTTGGGCAATTATTATTCATTTTAATTTTATCACAGATACGTGACTTGAAAACATTTCATGATAACATATTATAACTTTGTATTACTAATGGTGTCTAAATATTCATTACAATATACTAAAATTGTACATAATTTGTATTTATTTACGGGATGATATAAATATTATTATTATTATAGTATAAGAATCTTAATCAACGCACGTGGAAGACTTTATTTACATCGTAATTACAGAGAACGTAAAGGTTCCGGTAACAACGATGTCAGATACATATTACAAACGTAATTTAGATGCTCTCTTGAGGTTAAAATTGCGCTAAGAACATCATTAGGCTGAACTAAGGTTTAGCGCATAGCAACATTTTCATTTTTTTTTTCTCCTGTTTTGCCTTGTTAAAAATCATGATACACATGAATATAAATACTACAAAGATGTAAGTAATAATCTTAATTTGTATATTTCTACGTCGTAGTAAGAAGGAAAATTATTTTTTACTATTTTTCTTATTTAAAATTTGAAAACAAATTTATTTCATAAAGAAATCTGCTTATAATTAAAAGCTTTTTTAAATAATTTGATACATAGTTTCAATATATCATTTTTATTTCATTTTATTTCCAAAAAATTACTTAAAACGACATTATACAAGTAATTTTGATTCTAATTATTCAATATTTAAAATTTTAACTACAAATATACAGTCGTCGTTACGAGTCAATGTATTACGTAACGTTATTACATTTTTCATCTTCTTAACGCTTAGTTGTCATAGTTCTCAATAATGTGAAGTACATCTAACTTTTATTATTTAATTATTTTTGCAGTGTATGCAGCTTTTAATTCTATTAGTTAGTACTTTACAAAGCGTTCGTGTATATAGCAACAACGGCTTTTTCGAATCATATAAAACGTTTCAGATTGCGAGACGGTATCATGTAAACGTACAATGACTACGCAATTACATTGTTTCGTGGCGACGACTATAATAAAAAGAATGAATATGTAAGTATTTGTGTGAAGTTTTTATATTTATTTCTGTAAAATATTTATTTATTTCAAAATTGAATGTTTGTAATACTCTAACCTTAGAAATAAGTGCTGAGGATATAACATTTTACATTATTTCACTTAAACATATGATAAATTAAACTAGAAAAAAAAAAAAATAAATAATATGAATATAATAAATTAAAGCATAAATTCTAAATAATTTGTAATTTTAACATCAAGTATTTATACTTCTAATTTAAATAAGAAACTGGATCTTGTAAGGTTTTTCCTTACATTATAATATTTCTTATAAAAAATTGAAGCATTGATTTATTCTCATTTTACGTTCTTTTGAACCCTAGTTATTTTTTACCCTCCTAAAAATGTTATAATTTTATTACTAATCGAATTACCTTTTATATGAGTCATGAAAATCTATAATCGTGTTATTGTTGTTTTATTTAAATCAAAAATATTGTTTTTAAATAATTTTATGTTGAAACTGAGTTTTCGTTGAACAAATTTTTAAATTATAGAGTAAATGATTTTAGAAAGTAGTGCATTGTTACTTAAATAGTTAATAAAATTTTAATATTTTCAAAAAGAAAGGTCATCTATCAAGTTATAAAAAAATATAATAAATGGAGGCATTACTTGATAAGAGTTTGTATAAAACTATTAGAATTCTAATATTTTTAGAAAGCATATTAAAGGTTTAGTATTTATTTTAAAACAATATTTGCTTCTAAATTTATACCGTAAATTTAATTTAAATGAATTAAAAAGAATTTGCTTTAAAAAATGGTTCATTTAAAACTAATTTAAAAAACTTCAATTCGACCTAGATAAAGAATTATATAAGATTTTTGTATTATTTTGTGTATCTCTTATGCCACGAGTTTCATGCATGAGTGCATTTCTTTCTTATTTTACACCATTTTGCATTTATTTCCTTTTCTTCCAATTTGCTTGAAAACATGGTAAGAAATTCACTTGAGAAAACGTTACTGAAATGAAGCAATATTATCTTTTACGACTAGACACAAAAAAATGATTTATTTATTAAATTCATAGTTATACATATAAATTAATTTTGATTCATATATACATATAATTTTTATTTCACAAAAAACTCGGTGTAAGTTAATAATATACAATTATATATTTTTTTTAGATCTTTTGTATTTTTATTTTAGCGTTATGTGGTTTAATAAAGAACCATCTATTATGGTATTTATTTAATATAATCAATAAGAGATTAATTTCTATATTGTGTTGTAGATTGTAGATCAGGTAACACACCAAGCTCTGTTCATTAAGTAAAATTAGAAGCCCATTCAGAAATAATTATAATATGCATATAGATATTGATTAAAAGTGCTTGGCAATTTGTTAATTATTTACAGAGATGGATTAATTGAGTTTTCTAAGTCACTTTTTGCTTCAATGTTACATTAATAGAAATTTCAAACTAATTTCCAGCGATATATTCTTTGATTATAATTAAAATTGCAATTTCAAACAAATTATTACCATAAATATATTGTTTGATTTTGTTAAACATTGTCTTATAACCTCAATTTTCGATTAACGTTTAGAATTTGGAAAAAATCGTTTTTTTTTTTTTTGCATTTTTTGTTATTTTATAGTGCCTAGTTTTATCCGCCAAAACGGGAAAGGAGGGCCTTCTATACGGAACTGACTAAACNTTTAAAGTTAAATTTAGAGGTTAAACCGAGTCTTTTAAAAATAATTAATAATTACATTTTATAGTTTAAATTTAAAAAAATAAGCTGCAATAAATCGCAAGATCATAAGTATTAAATATACAACTCAAAAATTTCGTTAAAACTGTCAAAAGCACTGGGTCTAAACGGTAATATCCCTTTTAGGTTTTAAAATATTAAAACAATAAATCTATAATTGAATATTATTCTTTAAATTCCCTTTTTTCCTTAATTTTAGTGGTATTCAAAAAATTTACTTCATTAAATTCATATTTTCATATTAATTAACATTAAATTTATTCCTTAATTTTTTCTAATGAAAAAAGTATATGTAAATTCTTCTTTTACAAAACTTTAAAATTAAAACTTCTCAATATAACTTGAATATATATTAAGTTATAAAAAACTTTTTAGCAAACTTTCTGCATTTAAAACCTTCTTCTAAACGATATTTTATGTAAGTTATTATAAAAATAATAATTTCGTATAAATTAAGTATATAATTGAAATATACAATGAAAAATTTTTGATACAAAATATAACATATATTTTATTGGAAGTAAATGTATTTTTGTCGTCTGGTTGAAGATATTTCAAGAAGGAATATTACAAAAGTTTTGGGACAAAATAGCTGCAAATATGAATTCTAAAAAAGTTTGTTTGGTAGAGATTCATGATAAAAATACTAAAATATGAATTGATAAAATATTTTTTTCAGTTTATTTCAAGTTTAAGCTGTTAAAAATTCATATTTACAATAATTATTATATTTAATAAGAAGTTAAATTTCTCTCCTCACTTTTAATTGATTTCAATCACCCGAAATATTATTAATAATTTAAAAGGAATTTAATCTGATTTATGCATGTAATTATATTTCTTTCAGGTTATTACAAAAAAATCTGATAAAAAATTAAAAAATGTTTGTGAAACATAAACACTTTTTAAAATGATATGATTAACGATCGAGTATGCCAACACCACATATTTTTCACCCTTTTAATTTAAGTTTAGATTCGTACACAGGGATGTCTGGAATGTGTTTTTATATAACAAAAAATATGATTTATACATACAAGCATAATTTAAATTAGTAAAAAATTAAATATTATTGCTGTTTAAATTAGATTTTATGTAGTAAATATTTTTCAAAAAATATATATGTGTAATATATTTTAGGGTAAAAAATAGGAATTATTTGATGTAGAATTGGAACAAGGTTGGACAAACACATCTCAAAAGAAAACCTCTGTTGTTAGTTTTTGCTACGTGCGAATAAAGATGATAATAATATAGCCGTTGTCACGAATCAATGAAATTACATAATAATAAGCGTATATTTTACTCCGATAGACGTTATTTTATCTTTTTCATCTTCATAAAACTTAGTTGTCAAATTTATTCGAAAAATTATTTATGCAGTATACGCAGGTTTTGTTTACATTTACTTTTCTACAAAGCGTGTATGTAGGTATATAGTTGGCGCCACGAATCTATGTAATTTTATAATAATAAGCAGGTATTTTACTTGGACATACGTTATGATTTTTTTTCTTTTTTCAACGATTAGTTGACATTCTTTTAAATAATGTAAAGAACGTATGTATGCAGTAAACGCAGATTTTGTTTATATTGATTAATTTTTTACAAAGCGATCGTGTATATAGCAACAACAGCTTTTTCGGAACAGATAATATATATCAGATCGCGAGGCGATACCATGTAAACGTACAATGATTATACAATTACATTGTTTCGTGGCGATGACTATATATATTTAATTGTAAGAATCTGTGATTAGATAATAAGAATAATTTAGGCAATATAACTTAATATAGTAGTAAATATATGAATTTTTCTAATTTATTTCTATAATC
The DNA here is from genome assembly GCA_002278615.1 of Pogonus chalceus. Classification (NCBI taxonomy): domain Eukaryota; kingdom Metazoa; phylum Arthropoda; class Insecta; order Coleoptera; family Carabidae; genus Pogonus; species Pogonus chalceus. The sequence continues at coordinate 8,726 of NEEE01008455.1, read as the reverse complement.
TGTAATTGAATGCGGTTTTTAAATGAAATAATAAAAGGCTCATATTGTACATAACCTATTTTTGAAAACAATAGACGTAGTACGATATTTATTCGCGTAAAATAATATATGGAACCAATACTTCGCGTTGATTGAGGGACGGGTATATTTGCAATAGATAAGTTAGGTACATTGCCAATTTAGCATTTTTGAATTTTGATCTAATATTCATTTAATTATTTCATTTTAAAATAGTATATTCTGTAATAAGATTAAAATGAAGCACAAATCAGCTTGAATTACAGTTTCACGAGAGCGGAATAGTCATTCCAAAAAACATGTTGAAGATTGTAATTTCATATTATTTTATTAAACACTAGTGCTTTAATGCTACTTTACAGTTGTGCAGAATGTAGCTATTATATGATTCAAAATTATAGTAGAATGGTATAATTAGTATATTTTATATTTTTATTTAGATCAAACCGTTTTTTCTTATAAATTTCTATTTCATTTATATAAAACATGAAATGTTACTTGTTATCAGGGTATCAAAATTATTAATAATATTTCATAAGTTCATTTTCATTTAGCTTTAATTTAGCTAAAATATTAATTTAGGTAACAAATGCTTTGGGAATTAAGTGTTCAAATTTACTAGAAATGTGTCTATTTTTAATAAATTATAATGGATGGAAACAATCCAATTTTTTTGGGAAATTAATCAAAGATAATCATTAAACTAAAAATGAAAATACACTGAAAGTTGAACAAGCCTATTTTAGAAATTGAAGTTCAAATATTTCATCTTTTTTTTTTTGTTAAATAAAATTTATTAATTTAAAAAAAATCTAATGGTAAATATTTGATTTATTTATAAATAACCATATGATATTTGTAGAATTACAATGGATTATTATATTACTAAAATATGTTATTTATTATAGTTTATATGATTTTAAAAATTTAAAAAAGAATTTGAGTTATTTAAGGAAAAATAAATATATAACATTGGGATTAATTATGAATAAATATTTAGTTTTTTCTTAAGAATAAAAAATTCTTACAATTATTTTTTAAATTAACTGTTTATTAAGTTTATTAATTTATTAATTTATTGGTTACATTTTAATTTATTTAATAATAGTAATGATGTTTTGAATGTGAAAAATTAATATTTTAAAAAATTTTGATAAATTAAAATTATATATTTCGAGCCATTTTATATTTTACCAAGAAAACAATCCAAAATACTTTTCCATGGTTACAAAAGAATAGCTTCTCTATAATTGCCGAAAAGTGTTAAAAATACTTGGACAGTCTTTAATTTTAAATATTATCGAGCATTTTTGGAATTAGGTAGAATTGTTATAAAGGAGCCCGGAAAGTGATACAGCAAAAATGGGAGAAAAATTTAGATGAGACTTGAGGCTGTGCGGAAGCAAAATAGCGTATTTACAAAATATTTATTTTAAAAATAATTTTATTTATATTTAGAATTATCAATTTTTATGACTTTGAGTGTGAGATCGACTTTAATGTTGAATAAATTTTGTTATTGCAATTTTGAAAATATTTTTTTATTACTACTAAGAACCATTTAAGCAATTGAAATTATAATAAAAAAGAACTAATTTATTTCGTAATTAAAAGTATTTAAACTACAATTTTTGGCTTGTTCGATTTTCATTGTGACCTCTTGTACGTATTGTTAGCGAAATTTAGGTAAAACTTACCTAAAGCAGTCTTTGTTCTCACATTTCTTGAGTATCCCATAGGATGTAAGATTGCCCAATATCGATCAATAGACACAGCAACCAAACAAAATATCGATATAGTACAAAGTACAACTAATAATGACACAGTGAATAAACATGCATGTAAATTAGTCGGTAATCCAATAGATGCTAATATAGCAAATGGAATACCTAAAAGTCCAACTAAAAAGTCCGCCACCGCTAAAGACACAATATAATAATTAGTTCGTCTTCGCAATCGACGTTCTTTTCTAAAAACTATAATAACCATTGCATTGCCGATAACAGCAATAATTGCGACTAACACTTCACATATTGTATATGGAATGTTTAATAACTGCGCATTCACTCCAAGATAATCACTACTGTTTGATGATGTGTTCATTCTCAGTTTCTTCAGTCCAGTTACAAATTAATCAAATTGTACATCTCGTGACAAATTTTGTTATTTTCAAGGAAATTTCATGTTGTTAACTTCGGAAATAAGCGTTTTATCCATTTGGTGATGGCACTGGAACAGAATTTAGAATTACTAACCATAATTTTAGAATTATATTATCTGTTTTATTATGTTTAAGTATAAAAATTTCTCTTTTAATATTTTTTTTTTTCATTATTATGAATTAGTGCTGAAAGAATCGAATGTTTCAAAAGATTAATCGATTGTTATTAATTGTGAAAAATTATATCTATTAATTAAAAATAATAAATAAAAAACTACTGTACAATAGTTGTAAAATTGACTGTATAATAATCAAATGCGACAATTTAATTTTTGATTTATATTTTTCAAAATACAAATTATACTTATGAGTTGATTTGATGTCAAAATTTTAAGAAAATTTTATGTAAATACCGATAAAAAAAGTTACGATTCTTAATCAATTTCAAACGATTATATTAATTACCTCTTTACAATAATTTTAATTATAAATATTTTTGGTTTATTAACAATTTAAACAATTTTTTATTTACAAATAAGTTTTAGTATAACGATAAGCCCATTTATCAAAGTTTAAACAATGTAAGAATAATATTTTTACAGAATGTTATCATTCTTTTATAATTTTCTATTATTGAATGGCAACATACTTCAAAACTATATGAAATTATTCTTTCACAAGTGATAGAATAATAACATTTGGCGACATTTAGTAGCTGTTCAGAAAATATAACCAACCAAAATAATAATAAATAATTATAATTGCTCTTGAATATATTAAAATTCTATATATATTTTTAAATTTTAGTATCAGTCAAAAACATATCAAATTAAATTGGTAATGTATTTTCAATTCAAATAAATTTATAGTAGTATTGGAATAATTATTCCGATCTCGTAGGACCGTAGCATTTTTCTACAGCTCCTGTGATAAACTTATCACTCGAGTTGAATATTCCTCATTATAAACTTGTTACAGAATATAGTATTTTGAAGTTTATCTGGCTTGATTCTAAGTCGTAGCTTTGCCATGATATTACTAGCAGCTGAAAACAATCTTTGCAAAAGTACAGATCTTGCTAGAATAGTTATATAATTTTTAACAACTTGATAAAGAGAAAATCAAAATTTTTTGCAACTATTCCAGTATTTTATTGAATCTTTATCAAATAGAGTTTCGGGTTTTTTTTTAAATATAACTTCGGCTTAAAATTATATTTCAAATCATTCTGTTCCGAAATACATATTTTTTTAATTTTCTAAAAAATCCATCTTTAATAATCTTTTACAATCGATAAAAAACTAACGATTGTTTTTTGCAACACTGATAAATATTTCAATAAACTAATTGTTTTTTGTAATTAAATATTATCCATTGCTAATTAATGATTGAGTTGCGCTATATTACTAAATATAATTATATAATTAATAAAGAATACGAATAAAAAACAACTAAAAAGTTTCGAACTCAAAATAAAAAACCAATTAATTGTAGATGGTAAATCAAAAGTGCTTAAGGGAAATGCTAAAAATTATTTAACCTCTCCTAGCTTTAAATCTAATATTTTAGTTAAAGCTATCGAAACATTTCAATTAAATTAACTTATTTATTAAAACTCATCCTGAAATACTAAATAATCACAGTTTTCATTTGTTAAATTTAGTCATAACATAAACGCTATAATTCATGTTTTTAAATCTTTCAAAATTGTTTACGGTATTTATCATTTCTTTTTTATATATTTTCATAAAATTTCATGTATTCCATCATTTTGTTTTCATATTTATATTAAATATAAATTACTACCAACACGAACAATAGTCTTAAACATAATTTTATCTGCATTTTACGATATATTATCTCAGAACTAAATTATATTTAATAATTTAAGGTTAAATAATGATTTTTTTTTAAATATTATTTTTGTGTTATAATTTGCTGGTATGAAATTAATGTTAGTTAGTTGAAATCTTTCTGCAAACATTAAACCCTACGTGCTAATGCATATTAATCATTTAATGAAGATATTCAGTTGTCTTTATATAGATTAATTTGTACATAAACCAAATCCATGACGCAGAAATAAGTAGTAACAAAGCTATAAAAATTTTATAACCTACCGCCTGTGTCCAATATTGCAATGAGTTGTTGTAACCTCTGTACTACATACAACAATAGAGCTAGCATGACAAATAACAGTAAATTGTATTGTATTTCACGAGAAAATGCTTTAATTAGTTATATGAACAAATTAAGTAATACTTATTATTGCTTGCTTACAGACAGGGGTATAAAATACTTCGGTTTGTTAACCTATTATTTTCAAATTAGCAAAATTAGAGAATTACGCTTTACTAATTAAGATATAAAATAACTTTATAAATTACTTGTAATAAATTTATTTTAAACTAAAAATTAAATGTTAGTATAGAAAATTAAAAGAACAAGTAGATTATTTCTAGATAAAAAATATAACAACCTCTAAAATTGCATTTATCAATTGTTATTTATTTTTTATTCTTTCATAAATGAATTTTTATTTGAGGTTAACGTTATTTTAAAATAATATATTTATTTTCTATTAATAGATATGTTATTTATCAATAACAAATTCTTTTTATATGTGACAATAACAAATGAAGGCATTTATCGGTAAATGTAATTATTTATTACTACATATAGTGGTATAAAATATTACTCTAAACAATTAAAGAATATTTTACTTTTATTGGCGTAATAAAAAGCAATTAAAAAACAGTTTCTAAAATTGATTTCTTAAATGAAAATAAATACTTAATTATAATATCTAATTATTAACTAAATATTGTTTTTATATATCGTAGGCCTATTGTAAAATCCGGCTTATTGCAAAAAACGTCGTCATTTTGCAAACTTTCCGGATATTTAAAAAATATTTATGTTTTATTTTTATCATATGCTCATTGTACTGCTTGCCGAAACAGTCTCTTTTTCTTTTAGTGTCTATCTTAGTAAACTTTTAAATCAGTTACTTAGGAAAAACATGCGCAATAATATCCTACGTGCACAATTTTCATGAAGTAATTTATATTATTAACAGAATTACTTGCGCAATTTGTTTGTATAAAAAAACTTTTTTTGTAAAAGATTTTACATCACTTCGGAGTATTGACAACAAAAGCGCTGTTAAGTCATTTTTAAAATTTATTATATTAATTATAATTACAAAGGTAAAAAATTATGTTTAACATATTATATATATATATATATATATATATATATATATATATATATATA